>JALXJV020000011.1:155000-162730 GCA_024633595.2 Lepomis macrochirus | reverse complement strand
CTCTGGTCAGAATTTAACCGTTTTCTTGTCCCCAACAAAGTGAAAGAAATTCAGGTAAAAGTTCTACACAGATATTATCCTTGCAATGAATTTATTCACAGGTTTAGATCTGATGTCTCCCCTTTATGCTCTTTTGTGAGTCAGAGACGGAGTCGCTCTCTCATTTATTTTATGAGTGCACTTTTTCATATGATTTTTGGTCACAAATTGCATTATTGATATGGGAATCACACAGTGTCTCGGTACCTTTATCTGAAAGTATGGTCTTATTTCTGAATGTGGAATCTATAAACTGTGAAATTGTTGATCTGGTTAAGTTGTTATGTCTTCTGGGTAAACATCATATTCACAAAGCAAAATGTATGCAGTTTCTTCCAAACAGACATTTGTTTTATATTGACCTTAAAAACCTATATTTTTCTATTGGCAGAATGTTAAACAAGAAAGCCTTAAAGACATCCAATATCTTAAAACATGTCATAGACAGAATTTAGCTGTTATTCATATACCTTTGTTTTGTTTCACTTATGTGCCTTGTTTGTTTTTTCGTTTGCTTGTTTTGTTTTGTAACCCGTACTCCCTGCTTTTGTTGTCTGTCAAGTACTATTGGATTAATAAAGTTGTAATAAAAAAAAAAAAAAGTAAAGCGTAGTGAGGTACAGTAAAGAGTATTGAGGTACAGTAAAGCGTAGCGAGGTACAGTAAAGTGTAGCAAGGTACAGTAAAGCGTATTGAGGTACAGTAAAGTGTAGCAAGGTACAGTAAAGCGTAGCGAGGTACAGTAAAGCGTAGCGAGGTACAGTAAAGTGTAGCAAGGTACAGTAAAGCATAGCGAGGTACAGTAAAGCGTAGCGAGGTACAGTAAAGCGTATTGAGGTACAGTAAAGTGTAGCAAGGTACAGTAAAGCATAGCGAGGTACAGTAAAGCGTATTGAGGTACAGTAAAGCGTATTGAGGTACAGTAAAGCGTAGTGAGGTACAGTAAAGCGTATTGAGGTACAGTAAAGCGTAGCGAGGTACAGTAAAGCGTATTGAGGTACAGTAAAGTGTAGCGAGGTACAGTAAAGCGTAGTGAGGTACAGTAAAGTGCAGTGAGGTACTCTGCCAGTTTCTCATATTGAAGTTTTGTTTCCCAGGTAACACGCGTCGCTGTGTGATGGTGGTGTGTGTCTCTAGTTTCCTCTTCCTGTTACTGCAGTCCTTCTACCAGCTGACTACTGCAACACTACAACCAGAGTACAACTGTAAGACACACCTGTCTTTCTGCTCACCTGTCATTTACCTGTCTTTCTACCTGTCTGTCTGCTCACCTGTCGTTTACCTGTCTTTCTACCTGTCTGTCTGCTCACCTGTCTATCTCGACTGATGTATTACCTGCCTGTCTCTCTGTGTATTGATGAGTTGTCTGTCTGCAGGTTCGTCATGGCAGAAAGCTCTGGGTCAGCTCGGCTTGGTGAGGTAAGAGCCTGCTTCCTGTCAGACAGGTATGAGGGTGAACAGGCTCACCTGACGTCACAGCTGCTTAAAGTACCACAATCAATAACTGACCGGGTCTCACTAAAGTCAAAGTGATGACACTCCGAACAAGTCTGCTTTTTTCCTGCCACCCTGAGAAACTGGTTCCAGACCTGTGAGTGTTCCAGGAACAGGTCTCAGCTGATCAGACGGATCTTTGATATCAGTTCATATTTCAGCATCTGTAAAAACTGTAAAAACTTTACTGACTCACATCAAAGACAGATGTTTGTGTTGCTGACTCAGCTCCTGTTAAAAGTCGAACATCAGTTTAAATGAAGCACGCGTCAGTGACATCACTTGAGTCAGCGTAGCCCAGTGGTGTAATCCAGTTTTTTCTTGTGAGTATACTGTGATTTTCCCCTCTCAGCCTCATACTCACCCGTCTCAGCGTGACGTCCCATGAGCACCACTACACTCACCAATACTTACAGTATGCACGTACATGTAACAGAGAGCATGCTGAAGGGCTGCTTAGGCTGAGTGTTATCAACAACGCAAAGACTTTAACAGCCAATGACGATGTTTACGGCTCAGATTACAGTTGTGACAAAACACTTAGCATATGAGACGGGACAATCCAAAATATAAGATATTTTAATAGTATTTAAAGAAATATTCATTGATGAGTACATGATTGGGGGGTCTGGGGCTCCTCCCTCAGAAGATTTTGAGCATTTAATTTCCTGCAATCCGGAGACATTTTCTGCACCAATTTATGGTGGAAATGTTTAATGTTTAGTGTTAATCACCATCTAACTCAGCTACATTCAGCCTTAGATGTTATATGAAACTGGTTTTATCATCTGGCAATTTTCAATGCACATTTCACAGTGTGAGCCGCAACTATTATTAAAAATAATGGAAACCTGATGCTTAGAAGCAGTAACAACAATGAACACAGGCCTATGTGCAGTTTTATCTCCAAAACTCATTCATACAGAATCATTGCAGATTATTGGCACTGAGGACACCAGAAGGGTCCACATGCTCACTATTCTTCCAAAAACCATTGCAAACATAGTTTATGTTCTGTATCAGCTGAAACGCATGAGCCAGCATCCAGTACACACACACACACACACACAGTCTGTTACAGACTGTGTGTGTGTCTGTGTGTTACAGACTGTGTGTGTGTGTGTGTGTGTGTGTGTGTGTGTCTGTGTGTTACAGACTGTGTGTGTGTGTGTGTGTGTGTGTGTGTTGTGTGTGTGTGTGTGTGTGTGTGTGTGTGTTACAGACTGTGTGTGTGTGTGTGTGTCTGTGTGTTACAGACTGTGTGTGTGTGTGTGTGTGTGTTACAGACTGTGTGTGTGTGTGTGTGTCTGTGTGTTACAGACTGTGTGTGTGTGTGTGTGTGTGTGTGTGTGTCTGTGTGTGTCTGTGTGTTACAGACT
Source organism: Lepomis macrochirus (assembly GCA_024633595.2). Taxonomy (NCBI): domain Eukaryota; kingdom Metazoa; phylum Chordata; class Actinopteri; order Centrarchiformes; family Centrarchidae; genus Lepomis; species Lepomis macrochirus. The sequence continues at coordinate 159,818 of JALXJV020000011.1, read as the reverse complement.
GTGTGTGTGTGTGTTACAGACTGTGTGTGTGTGTGTGTGTGTTTGTGTGTTACAGACTGTGTGTGTGTTACAGACTGTGTGTGTGTGTGTGTGTGTGTTACAGACTGTGTGTCTGTGTGTGTGTGTGTGTGTGTGTGTGTCTGTGTGTTACAGACTGTACAAATTGTGCAGTTTGAACACGAAACTGACCCTGAACCTGAAGCTGCGTGTGAGAAAGGACAGAGTTTTGTTTCTCTGTGCAGAACAGCAGAAATCAAAGAAAATGTGACTTTACAGAGAAAAGTTGTCGGAGACAGAGCTGCTAGCTTTAGTTTTTATGATGTGACACTGAATCCCTTCATGACCTGTTTAGTTCTTATTTGATTCTCTTCCCTTTCTAACAACTAATGATTTCATATTTATTCTGTCGTTCTTTCTATATGTTGAATATTGCTGATTGGTAGAAATGGGTCTGCTGCTGAGAAGAAATGTTTCCTAATAAAATGTGTCTGCGTCAGTCTGACAGGAAGTGATGCTGGCTCAGCCGTGAGACAGGTGTTTCCAGATGTTGGCGTGCTGGTCGTTGGTCTGCTGACCTGGAGGCTGATCGTAAGACTGAACGCTGACAGACACACGGAGGTAACACACACAAACAAACACACACTAATGAAGCAGGTTTAACCTCGTTATGTCGTCTCCTCTCGTTTCTTAACAAGGTTTCCTGTCTATTAGTGTGTAACTCAGTAAGCTATTTATTAACTGTAACCTCGTTAAGTGATTGCATCAGGACACACACACACTCTCAGGGTACAATCATCAGGTTTCATGTTCAGTCAGTATATTAGTTGCCCTGTCAGAGTCTGTTAAGGCGAAACCAGACCAGCAGACAGCAGCACCGGTGGCTCCCCTCCTCCTCTTCACTGTCACTGCAGGAGGACAAAGAGAAACTCTGCCAGTAGAAATGAAGACATGGAATCTGTTAAACGTCTGTCTTCATCTCTTTGAAAGTGAAGCTTGGTGTCGTCACATTAAAGTAGTCACAGCTTCAGACACTACAGAACATTTACAGAAAGTGGACCGTGGTGAGTTAAACACGGTTCACTATGACCTGAAAGTGGTAGGCCCACATTTCTCTCTGCATCGTTCATTGTCGTGTTGAATGAGGAAAGTTTCAGTCTTTTTCAGACACGAGGCCGACACGTTGGATTAGTGTCAGACTGCTGAACCAGCTGAGGAGGTGACGGAGTAATGAACCCTTGTTGTTTTCAGCCTCAGGAGGAGGGACAGGAGGAGGAGGAGGGGCATCTGCAGGAGGACCTGATGTTTGAGGAGGACTCTGTGCTTGGAGAGGAGGAAGAGGAGGAGGAAGGCGGCAGAAAGACGCTTCTGGTTGAACTGGAGTTAGTGGTTTGTAAAACCAGACAGATTGTGGGAAACATGACGACGACTGGAGGGAAAGTCCTGCTGACGGCTCTACTGGGACTCGCAGGTAAACAAATGGACAGGTACCGGTAGACCTTTCAGATCCATATATTCTGCACTGCTTTACTGGGTCTGGGTCACTGTGGCAGCAGGCTACAAGTTCCTAGACAAGATCCCATATATAATCACTCCAGCTTGTTCTGGTCTGACCCTGAGGTCTCCTCCCAGTTAGACATGTCTCCTCCGCAGGGAGGAGTCAGGATCAGATGCTGAACTCCCTCAGCTGACTTCTTCCCACATGATGGACAGCGGCTCTCCTCTGAGCTCCTCATCTGGTCTCTCTTGTTCAGCACGACTTCAGCTCGGTGATTTCACTGAGCCCAGTGTGCTGAGACGCCGGACGTCCCGGCACAGAAGGTTTTGGCCTCACAGCGCAGGCTCGCCCGGCTTTACTGTTCCCGCAGTGGGACGTCAGCTGATTCGGCCAATCAGATGAGAAACAGTTTCTGCCTTGAGTTCTGTCTCACACTAGTATAAGCGACTTTGCCCTCTGATGAACCTTCACAAATCTGTTACTCATCGTCTCGCCAGAACCTGAAGCAACACGCAGGTCTAACTGAAGTCCTCTGACTCCAGACCCACTCCCTAAACCAATTCCAAAGGTCCCAGAGCTCACTGGAACTGGTCACAGTCTGATGAAACAACAGAACCACAGAGCCATTATCCTGAAATCACCATGCCGACACTCTGCACACTGCAGATTAAGAAACCCCAAACTGGACCTGTGACAGTTGCTCTGGTCTTTGATTAGAGGATCCTTCAGAGCTCCTGTTGCACCACGTGCAGCTTGGTGATTCCTTCTGGGCTGGGCTCACTCGTAGACACGGTCTGCCTGAAGCTCTGTCCTTTGGGACCTGTTGAGACCCCTTTTGCTGTCTCTTTGGTCTGCGACAGGAGGTCCTCTGGACCTTTGCTTCAGAGTGGACATGGAGCTGTAGCTCTTGAAGCGGCCCTGGTGTTTAACAAATATACATTTACATTCAGAATTTTGGTTTTATTTATTATGTGGTTGTGACCGGGGCCTTGGTCGGTGGAATCAGTACCGCTCACCCTTCAGTCCCCCATGAACCACCACCCAGGTCTGCTGCTCACAGGTTCTGGTTCCTCACAATCACTGACCATGAGAGCAGTTAGGAGAACACATCAACACTTTATTTCCCAACTTTTGTCTGATTGAAACTGAGGATTTCTTCAGAAGAGGAGGTTTTTGTTGAGATCTGGACTCTTGTGGGGATCTGAAGATCAGGACTCATCATTGGTGGTTGAACTTTTGGGCTTTGTACTTCATATTATTTCATAACTGTCTTTCCGGAGTCTCATTTATAAAACTGTGCAAAGAAACCTCACTAAAAGTGCACGTGTGCCCAAGAGCCAAAGCTATTCAGAAAGCGTGCATGCCCCCCCTTCTAAGCAAGTTCCCTTTATAAATCACAATCAGCTGGACATGTGGCGCCTGTGAGGAGCTCCGTGTCTGACAGCTGCCTGTAAACGGTGAGTGAAGCTCGTTACTATTAATCCGTCCTGACTGCAGGAAGAAAAGAGCGACCTGCAGGAAGGGGCCCCCCTCTGAGTAGTGATGTCACTGACCGGAGGGGGCCACACAGACGGGATGAGCCAGGTACGGATCTGGATTCCCCCGTTTGAAAAGAGAGGAAACCAAAAGAGGGTTAGGGTTCCACTCACTGAGCGAGGCTGCTGAACATGACCTGTTGTAAAAGACAATGAAATAGTGTTTTATTTCCAGAACGTGTTTTTACGAGCATCACATCCACACGCTGGCGCTCAGCGTTCGACTCCATAAGCCAACAAACGTGATAAGAACACGTGAAACTCTGCTCTCCTCCGGTGACGCTCTGAAAACAGCATCAGTTTAAATTTGTCTCCTGTGCAAAAGTTCTAATTAATCTGATTCCTGATTAAACTGTTCAACATATTTGAGGCTCTTTTGCAGAAACAGAATCTGTTTGTGAATCTGGACTTTTTGTGGCTGCAGATGATCTTTTTTGTTTGTTTCTTCAGAAAGGCTTTAAGCCTGAAACCCTCAGAGGGAATATCTGGATTTATTTCCCACAGCAGGAGGCCTCTTCATTTCATCCTTCTGCCATGTGAGGCGCCGTTTCTCCTCTCTCCTCTTTACGGTTCAGAGTTTACAGACAGGACGCACATTCTCCCGTCAGCCCTGTTTTGGACGTACACACCGTTTAGAAATGAGGCCCCTGGTGGTTCGGGTGGACCGGTTGTCCCTTTGTCATTAATGAGCTAACTTCTCTGTCTCTGCTCCCCCCTTTCCTCCTGCAGGTATCATCTTCCCCTCTCTCTCCTCCCTCCCCTACCTCCTCTGTTTCCAGGTGTTGTGTACCTGGTGGGCGTGGTCAGGACATGTCCCACCCCTCCTCTTCAGGGGTGTGTGTGTGATGTCACTCCTCTACTCCTCCTCCCACTTCTTGTTCCTCTACTGCTACCAGCTGCCCTCAATGCAGGAGGCGTGGCCTCCCAACTGCACCTCCGCTAGGTAACCCACCTCCACCATTTACCCTCCATACAGGTAATACCACAGGTACAGAAAAGGAAAGGAGGAGAGAGAGGAGAAAAGGAGGAGAGAGAGGAGGAAAGGAGGAGAGAGGAGGAGAGAGAGGAGGAAAGGAGGAGAGAGAGGAGGAGAGAGAGGAGGAAAGGAGGAGAGAGAGGAGGAAAGGAGGAGAGAGAGGAGGAGAGAGAGGAGAAAGGGAGGAGAGAGAGGGGGAGAGAGAGGAGGAAAGGAGGAGAGAGAGGAGGAGAGAGAGGAAAAAAGGAGGAGAGAGAGAGGGAGAGAGAGGAGGAAAGGAGGAGAGAGAGGAGGAGAGAGAGAGAGAGGAGGAACCGAGAAGACAGAAAAGGAAAGGAGGAGAGAGAGGAGGAGAGAGGAGGAAAGGAGGAGAGAGAGAAGGAAAGACAGAGAGGAGGAGAGAGAGGAGGAAAGGAGGAGAGAGAGAAGGAAAGACGGAGAGAGAGGAGGAAAGGAGGAGACAGAAAAGGAAAGGAGGAAAGAGAGGAGGAGAGAGAGGAGGAAAGGAGGAGAGAGAGGAGGAAAGAAGGAGACAGAGGAAAGGAGGCGGGGAGAAGATTACATGGTTCCTGGTTGACTTGTTGGTCGATGTCCTTGATGTCCTGCAGCGTCTTCGGCCTGGTCTCGGTGGTCTCTGTGGACTGTGGTGCCCCCTGGAGGCTGCAGGTGAACTCTGAGCTCAGCTGGTTTCACTTCAGCAGTCCTCTGATGCTGCTGCTGCTCTACAACACGGTGGCCAGTCTGTGGAGGAACCAGGTGACGACATCATGATGACATCACACACTGACATCATATTGCGGCCGTGTCTCAAG
>JALXJV020000011.1:0-145000 GCA_024633595.2 Lepomis macrochirus | reverse complement strand
TAATAAATGGACAGACTGTGTTGTTGTTGTTGTTGTTGTTGTTGTTGTTGCTGTTGTTGTTGGTGTTACTAATAAATGGACAGACTGTGTTGTTGTTGTTGTTGTTGGTGTTACTGATAAATGGACAGACTGTGTTGTTGTTGTTGTGTTTGGTGTTATTGATAAATTGACAGACTGTGTTGTTGTTGTTGTTGTTGTTGGTGTTACTGATAAATTGACAGACTGTGTTGTTGTTGTTGTTGTTGGTGTTACTAATAAATGGACAGACTGTGTTGTTGTTGTTGTTGTTGTTGGTGTTACTAATAAATGGACAGACTATGTTGTTGTTGTTGTTGTTGGTGTTACTAATAAATGGACAGACTGTGGTGTTGTTGTTGGTGGTGGTGGTGTTACTGATAAATGGACAGACTGTGTTGTTGTTGTTGTTGTTGTTGGTGTTACTGATAAATGGACAGACTGTGTTGTTGTTGTTGTTGTGTTTGGTGTTATTGATAAATTGACAGACTGTGTTGTTGTTGTTGGTGTTACTGATAAATTGACAGACTGTGTTGTTGTTGTTGTTGTTGGTGTTACTAATAAATGGACAGACTGTGTTGTTGTTGTTGTTGTTGGTGTTACTAATAAATGGACAGACTGTGTTGTTGTTGTTGTTGTTGGTGTTACTAATAAATGGACAGACTGTGTTGTTGTTGTTGTTGTTGTTGTTGTTGGTGTTACTGATAAATGGACATACTGTGTTGTTGTTGTTGTTGTTGTTGTTGTTGGTGTTACTGATAAATTGACAGACTGTGTTGTTGTTGTTGTTGGTGTTGTTGTTGGTGTTACTAATAAATGGACAGACTGTGTTGTTGTTGTTGTTGTTGTTGTTGTTGGTGTTGTTGTTGGTGTTACTAATAAATGGACAGACTGTGTTGTTGTTGTTGTTGTTGTTGGTGTTACTGATAAATGGACAGACTGTGTTGTTGTTGTTGTGTTTGGTGTTATTGATAAATTGACAGACTGTGTTGTTGTTGTTGTTGGTGTTACTGATAAATTGACAGACTGTGTTGTTGTTGTTGTTGTTGTTGGTGTTACTAATAAATGGACAGACTGTGTTGTTGTTGTTGTTGGTGGTGTTACTAATAAATGGACAGACTGTGGTGTTGTTGTTGTTGTTGTTGTTGTTGGTGGTGTTACTGATAAATGGACATACTGTGTTGTTGTTGTTGTTGTTGGTGGTGGTGTTACTGATAAATTGACAGACTGTGTTGTTGTTGTTGGTGTTGTTGTTGGTGTTACTAATAAATGGACAGACTGTGTTGTTGTTGGTGGTGTTGCTGTTGTTGTTGGTGTTACTAATAAATGGACAGACTGTGTTGTTGTTGTTGTGTTTGGTGTTATTTATAAATTGACAGACTGTGTTGTTGTTGTTGTTGTTGGTGTTACTGATAAATTGACAGACTGTGTTGTTGTTGTTGTTTTTGGTGTTACTAATAAATGGACAGACTGTGTTGTTGTTGTTGTTGTTGTTGTTGTTGTTGTTGTTGGTGTTACTGATAAATGGACAGACTGTGTTGTTGTTGTTGTGTTTGGTGTTATTGATAAATTGACAGACTGTGTTGTTGTTGTTGGTGTTACTGATAAACTGACAGACTGTGTTGTTGTTGTTGTTGTTGTTGGTGTTACTAATAAATGGACAGACTGTGTTGTTGTTGTTGGTGGTGTTACTAATAAATGGACAGACTGTGGTGTTGTTGTTGTTGTTGTTGGTGGTGGTGTTACTGATAAATGGACATACTGTGTTGTTGTTGTTGTTGTTGTTGGTGTTACTGATAAATTGACAGACTGTGTTGTTGTTGTTGTTGTTGTTGTTGGTGTTACTGATAAATGGACAGACTGTGTTGTTGTTGTTGTGTTTGGTGTTACTGATAAATTGACAGACTGTGTTGTTGTTGTTGTTGTTGGTGTTACTAATAAATGGACAGACTGTGTTGTTGTTGTTGTTGTTGTTGGTGGTGGTGTTACTGATAAATGGACATACTGTGTTGTTGTTGTTGTTGTTGTTGTTGGTGTTACTGATAAATGGACAGACTGTGTTGTTGTTGTTGTGTTTGGTGTTACTGATAAATTGACAGACTGTGTTGTTGTTGTTGTTGTTGGTGTTACTAATAAATGGACAGACTGTGTTGTTGTTGTTGTTGTTGGTGTTGGTGTTACTGATAAATTGACAGACTGTGTTGTTGTTGTTGTTGTTGGTGTTACTAATAAATGGACAGACTGTGTTGTTGTTGTTGTTGTTGGTGTTGGTGTTACTGATAAATTGACAGACTGTGTTGTTGTTGTTGTTGTTGGTGTTACTAATAAATGGACAGACTGTGTTGTTGTTGTTGTTGGTGTTGGTGTTACTGATAAATTGACAGACTGTGTTGTTGTTGTTGTTGTTGGTGTTACTAATAAATGGACAGACTGTGTTGTTGTTGTTGTTGTTGTTGTTGTTGTTGGTGGTGTTACTGATAAATGGACATACTGTGTTGTTGTTGTTGTTGTTGTTGATGGTGTTACTGATAAATTGACAGACTGTGTTTTTGTTGTTGTTGGTGTTGTTGTTGGTGTTACTAATAAATGGACAGACTGTGTTGTTGTTGTTGTTGTTGTTGTTGTTGGTGTTACTAATAAATGGACATACTGTGTTGTGTGGTCTTGCAGTTGTTGTGCCTCCTGAGCTTCTGGCTGCTGCTGCGTCAGGCGCTGACTGAGAAGAAAGACAGACAAGAAGACAGACAACTGTCTACAATCACTGTCCACATGGAAGGTAAGACACCCGTCTTATTGACCAGTCACCTGACTGTCTGATGGTCACCTGTCTGTTTAATGTCTGATGGTCACCTGTCTGTTTAATGTCTGATGCTCACCTGTCTGTCTGATGGTCACCTGTGTGTTTAATGTCTGATGGTCACTTGTCTGCCTGATGGTCACCTTTCTGCCTGATGGTCACCTGTCTGTTGTCTTGTGTCCTCCAGCGGAGCAGGAGATAAAGGGGGAGGTGTCCTACGAGGAAATACTGCTCCTGCAGACAGGAGGAGGAGTTAAGATGGAGGCTTTGGCTGCTGTGGTTACCAAGATGTTTGTTAAATACTGGATCTACGTCTGTGGAATGATGTTCTTCTTTGTTAGTTTTGAGGGTAAAATTGTCCTCTATAAAGTCATCTACATGGTCATGTTCCTCTGCTGCGTCGCCCTCTACCAGGTAACACTGCAGATTCACCATTATTCAAGTAACGCCACGTGATAACATTTCAGGTTCACTATTGTTGATATAATGGGACTGTTATTCATGTAACACCATTTCATTACACTGCAGTTTCACCATTATTCATATAGTGCCACTGATATTCATATAACGCCACTTCGTTACACTGCAGGTTCACCATTATTCAAGTAACGCCACTTCATTACACTGCAGTTTCACCATCACTCATATAGCGCCACTGTTATTCATATAACGCCACTTCATTACACTGCAGGTTCACTATTATTCAAGTAAAGCCACTTGATAATATTTCAGGTTCACTATTGTTGATATAATGCCACTGTTATTCATGTAACACCATTTCATTACACTGCAGTTTCACCATTATTCATATAGTGCCACTGATATTCATATAACGCCACTTCATTACACTGCAGGTTCCCCATTACTCATATAAAGCCACTTCGTTACACTGCAGGTTCACCATTATTCAAGTAACGCCACTTCATTACACTGCAGTTTCACCATTATTCATATAGTGCCACTATTATTCATATAACACCACGTCATTACACTGCAGGTTCACTTTTATTCAAGTAACGCTACTTTATAACATTTCAGATTCATTATTATTCAAGTAATGCCACTTTATAACAAGTTCAGGTTCACTATTTTTCATATAACACCACTTCATTACAAAGCAGGTTCACTATTATTCATACAATGCCACTTCATTAGGCAGCAGGTTCACTATTTGTCATATAACGCCACTTCATTGCGCTGCAGGTTCACTTTTACACACTATAATCTGTCTGTCTACCTGTCTGTCTCTCTACCTGTTGGTTTCTTCCTGTGTTTCTACCTGTCTGTCTCTTTACTTGTCTGTCTCTCTACCTGTCTGACTCTCTGTAGTTGAACTACGAGCGTTGGCGTGCCTTGCTCAGGGGTTTCTGGGTAGCTGTGGTGGTTTACTCCATGCTGGTTCTCATCCTGGTGTACACCTTCCAGTTCCCCTCGTCCCCCCACACCTGGAGCTACTACACTGGACTCAGTACTCACAGGTACACACAGATACACACAGGTACACACGGGCAGGTGTCATTGATACTTACTAGGTCTTATTGCTTACAAACTTGAGCCATCATCAGCATTACACAGGTACAGACTGATCGGTTCAGGTGTTCTCAGTCTCTCTTCAGCTGTTTGATTTTCCAAGGAAGGTTAAATCAAGGACAGCTGGACTTGTTTGAAGACACTTGAAGACATTTGTCCCTCATCTAATAGGCTTCTTTAGTTCTGCCTGGCTTTTCTCAGTCCCCAGATCTGTGCGACTAGTCCCTAGACCTCTGCAACTAGTCCCCAGATCTCTGCGACTATTCAATTCAATTTCAATTCAATTTCATTTATAAAGCACCAAATCACAACAAAAGTTCACAGCGCTTTTCATAAAGAGCAGGTCTAGACCATACTCTGAAGTTATTTACAGAAGCCCAACAATTCCCACCAAGAGCAAGCACTAGGCGACACAGGCAAGGAAAAACCTCCTTTTAAGAGGCAGAAACCTCGAGCAGAACCATGGCTCAGGGTGGGCGGCCATCTGCCTCGACCGGTTGGGGGTGAGGGGGAGAGAGAGAGAGAGAGAGCAAGAGAAAGAGAGAGATTTGGCAATATTGTTCAACAGTCATGCCAATAAAGCAAAATTGAATTGAATTGAGAGAGAGAGAGAAGGACAGAGAGAGAGAGCAGAGGGAGGCAGCCTACACAGTATACACATAGAGGTACAGACAGTAAAGGTAATGTTGGTACAGACTGAATGAAAAATGGTACAGATATTTATAGTAATGTTAATGATAATAATAACAGTAATAATAGCAATAGGACTAGTAACAGCAGTTGCAACTGTAGCAGAGGGCGTCGAGCAGGAACACGGGGGCAGCAGGAGACTCCCAACCACAGATCCAGACTCCACAGCTCCAGAGCCAGCAATACCCGCAGGAAGCGACAGGAGGAGGAAGCACACGACCACGGGAGAGGGAGAAAAAAATCGAGTTAGTAACATGCATTAATGGGATGAGGTTGCACTCAGAGGGAGAGAGAGAAGAGGAGAGAGGAGCTCAGTGCATCATGGGAAATCCCCTGGCAGTCTAGGCCTATAGCAGCATAATTAAGGGATGGTTCAGGGCCACCTGAGCCAGCCCTAACTATAAGCTTTATCAAAAAGGAAAGTCTTAAGCCTACTCTTAAATGTAGAGACTGTGTCTGCCTCCCGAACCCAAACTGGAACCTGGTTCCACAGGAGAGGAGCCTGATAGCTGAACGCTCTGGCTCCCATTCTACTTTTGGAGACTCTAGGAACCACAAGTAACCCTGCATTCTGGGAGCACAGTGCTTTGGTGGGGTAGTAAGGTACTATGAGCTCTTTAAGATAAGATGGTGCCTGACCATTAAGAGCTTTGTATGTGAGAAGAAGGATTTTAAATTCTATTCTGGATTTTACAGGAAGCCAATGCAGAGAAGCTAAGACAGGAGAGATATGATCTCTTTTACTGGTTCCTGTCAGAACACGTGCTGCAGCATTCTGGATCAGCTGAAGAACAATAACTTCAGTTTTATCTGAGTTTAACATTAGAAAATTGCAGGTCATCCAGGTTTTAACATCCTGAAGACACATTTGAAGCTTAGCTAACTGATGAGTTTCATCTGGCTTGATCGATAGATATAACTGAGTATCATCTGCATAACAATGAAAGTTTATGGAGTGTTTCCTGATAATATTGCCTAAATGAAGCATATATAAAGTGAAGAGGATTGGTCCGAGCACAGATCCTTGTGGAACTCCATGACTAACTTTGGTATGCATGGAGGACTCATCGTTAACATGTACAAACTGAAATCGATCTGATAAATAGGACTTAAACCAGCTTAGAGCGGTTCCTTTAATGCCAATGAAATGTTCCAGTCTCTGTAATAGGATCTGATGGTCAATGGTATCAAATGCAGCACTAAGATCTAGTAAAACCAATACAGAGACAAGTCCTTTGTCTGATGCAGTTAGGAGGTCATTAGTAATTTTCACCAGTGCTGTCTCTGTGCTATGGTGAGCTCTAAATCCTGACTGAAAATCCTCAAATAAACTATTGCTATGTAGAAAGTCACACACCTGGAATGGAAGGTTAGATATAGGTCTATAGTTGGCTAAAACATCTGGATCCAGGTTGGGCTTTTTCAGAAGAGGTTTAATTACAGCTACTTTAAAGTACTGTGGCACATAGCCTGTTGATAAAGACAAATTAATCACATCCAGTAGAGAAGTGCTGACTAAGGGTAAAACTTCTTTAAGCAGCCTAGTCGGGATGGGGTCTAAGAGGCAGGTAGATGGTTTAGATGAAGAAATTATTGAAGTTAGTTGATAAAGATTGAGGGAAGCAAAGCAGTCTAAACCAGTTATATGGTCTTACAGCTGTTTCTAAAGTTCCTGAGTATTGAGTTAAGTCGGTGCCAGTTGAGGGCAGGTCTTGGTGGATTTTGTTTCTAATAGCTAGAATTTATCATTAAAGAAGCTCATGAAGTCGTAACTACTGAGAGCTATGGGAATACTTTGCTCAATAGAGCTGTGACTCTCTGTCAGCCTGGCTACAGTGCTGAAAAGAAACCTGGGGTTGTTCCTATTTTCCTCTATTAATGACGAGTAGTACGCTGCTTTGGCATTACGGAGGGCCTTCCTATAAGTTTTAAGACTATCTTGCCAAATTAAACGAGAATTTTCCAGTTTGGTGGAACGCCAATTCCTCTCCAGTTTCTGTGATATTTGCTTTAATTTGCGAGTTTCAGTATTATACCATGGAGCTAACTGTCTTTGTTTTAGTATTTTCTTTTTTAGAGGGGCTACAGAGTTGAGTGTTGTTCGCAGCGAGCCAGCAGCACTATCAACAAGATGATCGACTTGGGAGGGACTGAAATTTGCATAAGAGTCCTCTGTTTCTTTGATACCTGATAGTGAATTTAGAGCCGATGGGATCGCATCCTTAAATTTAGCTATAGCACTATCAGACAGACATCTTGTATAGAAATTTTTGCCCAATGGAGGATAGTTCAGCATTACAAGCTCAAAAGTTATCAAACAATGATCAGATAAAGAGGGATTCTGTGGGAACACTATTAAATGTTCAATTTCAATACCATATACCAGAACAAGGTCGAGGGTGTGGTTAAAACAGTGAGTCGGTTCATGAACACTGTGACGGGGCTCGTACTCCAAATGAACAAAAATGGCGTAGTCGTAGATGATGTTTTTGTATTTTATTGTGCTCGTCCTTCCCAAGGTGAAAAAATAGTGCTCAGCAATCAAAATGGTCAAAAATAGTATTTACAAAACTGTACAGTATTTACTATTCAAAGCCAAAACGGCACAAAAAAAATCATTAAACAATCAGAGGTGCTCTCTCTGTTATCTTCTCAGTTACCTTCTTTGTAACACTCTGTAACAATTCTGGCACCCACACTGCCCCTGGGCTGACAAGGGAACCCCTTTTATCCACTGAGGCCCTTCCCCCCCCCAGACAATTAACTAAACAATAAGCAATCTCATATTCATCTCCTTATATTTCATTCATAAAAAAATACCATAAATATCCTATAATTACAAACAACAAAATACACGTGTGACTGTGCCTCAAATATACCCAGAAAAAATAATAAAATTGCTTTGGGCCAAAAACCGGCATCTGGACATGACGTCACTGTGACGTCAGAAGCTGGCGTACCGCGTCAGCCGCAATATAATCAGGAAGTGTAACCGGCGCTCGGTTTGACCGTGGTGTGTGGCGATTGTGGAGTAAATACTGGGAATTGTTTGTTGGACGTCGAGGTTATGGCGTGGAAGTTGGTTAAACAGTTGCCAAGTGTGCACCCATGACTACTGTGATGGCTGTCAAGAGAAAAATAAATGAGGAAACGGAGTAAACGGGAGAAATGGGTGAGTAGCGAGTGTGTATGTGTGAGCGTGTGTGTGTGTGCGGTTATCGTAGTTGCGCTGAATTACCCGCGGGACCTGACAGGGCTACTCCGTCACACCATCCTCCTTCTCCCGGAGGTTGACAAAGTCTTGGCAACCTGGAAAGATAGTCTGCCACCAAATTGCTCTTTCCAGACCGATGACGGACCACAAACTTAAATGGCTGCAGCGACAAGTACCATCGGGTCAGCCGACTGTTGTGGTCTCTCATTGTATTAATCCATGTCAGGGCTCGATGATCTGTCTCCAAGTCAAACTCCCGGCCAAGGAGATAATACTTGAGACTTTCCAAGGCCCACTTGATTGCAAGGCCTTCTTTCTCCACCACCGAGTACCTGGACTCCCGAGGAAGCAACTTACGGCTCAGGTATAAGATGGGCTGCTCTGCGCCTGGTTCCCCCTGGGCAAGAACTGCTCCCAGACCAACTTCAGAGGCGTCCACCTGAACCAGGAACCGTTGGTGGAAGTCTGGACTGCGCAGCACTGGAGAGGAACACAGGTAGGTTTTCAACATTTTGAAGGATGTTTCACACTCCTCTGTCCATGTCACAGGATTTTTCTGTTCTTTGGCTGTCAGAGCGGTTAGAGGGGCTGCAACAGTGGCGAACTGGGGAACAAACCTCCGATACCATCCGGCCAGTCCCAGGAAGGATTGCACCTCCTTTTTGGTTCGAGGACGAGGGCACTTTTGGATAGCTTCAACCTTATCCATCTGGGGCCGCCCCTCTCCTCTTCCTAGCTGATAGCCAAGGTATCGAGTTTCCTGTCGAGCCCACTCGCATTTGGCGACATTCAGGGTCAGCCCAGCACCCTGAATCTGCTCCAGGACTGTTCTCAAGTGGTGAATGTGCTCCTCCCAGGTGCCACTGAATATCACCACATCGTCCAGGTAAGCTGCGCTGAAATCTTCAGACCCCTGTAGGACTTTGTCCATAAGGCGCTGGAAGGTTGCTGGGGCGCCATGCAAGCCAAACGGCATCACTGTAAATTGGTACAGTCCCGCTGGTGTCCGGAATGCAGTGTAGGGCCGGCTGGAGGTCTCCAAGGGCACCTGCCAATAGCCCTTACAAAGGTCCAATGTGGTGATGTACTTTGCTGAGCCAATCCGGTCGAGGAGGTCGTCAATTCTTGGCATTGGGTACGCATCAAACTTGGAGATGGAATTGAGCTTGCGGAAATCAATGCAGATGCGCAGCGACCCGTCCTTTTTAAAGACAATGACAACAGGGCTACACCACTCAGACGTCGATGGCTCGATCACTCCTAGTTCCAATATGGACTCGATCTCCTGACGTAGCTGTGCCACCAGCTGCTGAGGAACACGGTACGGCCGCTGACGGATGGGATGGTGGTCCTTCAACCGAATGACATGTTCAATCATTTACATTTACATTTACATTTACTCATTTGGCAGACGCTTTTATCCAAAGCGACTTACATTTGAGGAACAACTTACAAGTATCAACAGAGCATCAAATACAGATCTAACAACTGACAATACATACTAGTAAGAGCAGCAAAATCCTAGTAAAATCCTAGTAAGAGCTCATAGTACATATCACATCAATGGGTAAATACCTAGGAAAGGAAGTAAGAGTTAACAGAAAGTGCAATCAGAACAAAAAGTGCAGTCAATACAAGATAATTATAGGGATAGAAGAAGAAGGGCACAGGAAGTGCATGTTAGAGGTTAGTTAGTTAGAGGTGTTATAAGAGGAAGTGTTCTCGGAAGAGATGAGTTTTCAAGAGCTTCTTGAAGTTAGAGAGGGACGCCCTGCTCTGATGGCGTGTGGTAGCTTCGTTCCACCATCGTGGTGTCACCGATCGCGAACAACCGGGACTGGGATAAGCTTTGTGTGAAGGGCTGGCAGAGCCAGGCGCCGTTCGTTGGAGGAGCATAGAGGCTGAGAAGGAACGTAGGTTTGTATAATGGAGTTTAGGTAGATGGGTGCAGACCCAGTGGTCACTCTGTATGCAAGCATTAGTGACTTGAATTTGATTCTGGAGGCCACGGGAAGCCAGTGAAGGTCACTGAGTAATGGAGTGACATGAGTCCTTTTGGGCTGATCAAAGACCAGAGCAGCTGCTGCGTTCTGAACCATTTGTAAGGGTTTTACAGCACAAGCTGGAAGACCTGCCAGGAGCAGCGTTGCAATAGTCGAGGCGAGATAACCATGGCCTGTACCAGAAGCTGGGTGGCATACTGAGTGAGGTAGGGCCTGATTTTCCTTATGTTGTATAGAGCAAAGCGGCATGACTTAGAGACAGCAGCGACATGGTCTGAAAATGACAGCTGATCATCAATCAAGACACCCAAGTTTCTCACCACCTTGGTTTGAGTGATGGTTGAGGAGTCAATTTGTAGCTTGATGTTATGGTAGATGGATTGCTTGGCTGGAATGACCAAGAGTTCAGTCTTGGAGAGGTTTAGTTGAAGGTGGCAGGCCTTCATCCATGTAGATATGTCTGAGAGACAGTCTGTAATCCGCGCCGAGACAGTGGGATCGTCTGGCGGGAAGGATAGATAGAGTTAGCGTATCGTCTGCGTAGCAGTGGTAAGAGAAGCCGTGTGAGCGAATGATCGGCCCAAGTGAGGTGGTGTAAATTGAGAAGAGAAGGGGCCCTAGTACTGAGCCTTGGGGCACGCCTGTGGAGAGGCAGTGGGAGGAGGATAATTGTCCTTGCCACAAGACATTGTAGGAGCCCAGAAAGGTAGGATTCGAACCACAGGAGTGCTTTACTCGAGATGCCCATT
This sequence comes from Lepomis macrochirus, assembly GCA_024633595.2. NCBI lineage: Eukaryota > Metazoa > Chordata > Actinopteri > Centrarchiformes > Centrarchidae > Lepomis > Lepomis macrochirus. The sequence continues at coordinate 134,002 of JALXJV020000011.1, read as the reverse complement.
GCTGAGAGTGCAGATAGCAGGATTGCGTGGTTGACTGTATCAAAGGCAGCTGATAGGTCTAGCATGATGAGAACCGAGGATTGGGCTGCAGCTTTCGCTGACCTCAGGGCTTCTGTTACAGACAGAAGAGCCGTTTCAGTAGAGTGGGCACTCTTAAAGCCAGACTGATATGGATCTAGGAGGTCATTCTGTGAGAGGTATTCTGAGACCTGCTTGAAAACCGCTCGTTCAAGAGTTTTGGATAAAAATGGTAGAAGAGACACTGGTCGATAGTTCTCAACTTGAGTAGGGTCAAGTGAGGACTTTTTGAGCAAGGGTGTGACCTGAGCCCTTTTGAAGGTGGTCGGGAAGGTTCCAGAAGCCAGAGACGTGTTTATCACGTGAGTGATTGCCGGGACCACAGTAGGAGAAATGGCTTGGAGGAGATTTGTGGGAATTGAGTCCAGTGGGCATGTAGTTGGACTGACTCACGAGTCAAGAGTTCTGATACTTCACTCTCTGAGAGAGGAGTGAATGAGGAGAGTGAGGAACCACTGGCCTGGGAGGGCAGAGGAAAAGATGTAGTAGGACTGCTACATTGGTTGAGTTTGAATGTTTCAGAGAATTGGCTAGTTATAGCCTCCACTTTGCCTGTGAAGAAGGCAGCAAAGGTATCAGCAGACAAGTTTGTGGGTGGTGGAGGGGGAGGCGGATTTAAAAGAGCTTTAAAGGTGGAAAATAATTTCCTAGAGTCAGTGGCACTGCTAATTCTGTTGTTATAGAACGCAGTTTTGGCAGCACTGATGCTTGTCGAGAAGGAGGATAGGAGTAATTGGTAGCCCTTAAGGTCAGTAGGGTCTTTGGTTTTTCGCCATTTTCTTTCAGCAGCTCTGAGATCGGTACGTAGCCCCCGGATGGTATCTGTTAGCCATGGGTGGGACTGGTTTGGGCGAGCAGGCTTGGTGGATAGAGGACACAGGCTATCTAGGCACGAGCTTAGTGTAGAGCACAGAGATTGTGTGGCATCATTGACCTCGATTGAGGAAAAAGTCACCGTTGTCTTGCCTGGCTGGGCTGTGAAGAGAGACGGCCTCTCCTGGAAGACCTTCCGGAGTAGAGCAGCCTGATCAGCGGAGAGGTGTGCCACAAGGGGCTCAGAGGCTTCTGTCACCACTGGAACACCTGGATCCTCCTCTTCGTCCACTTCCATATTCCTCACCAGGAGAGCTGCTTCCGCAACAGTAGTGGGGTTCTCTTTCCACTCCTTCAGGAGGTTTACATGATAGGTCTGATGGGTTTTCTTTTTTGTCTGGCTGGTACACCTCGTAAGTGACGGGTCCCATTCGTCTGGTGATGGTATATGGGCCCTGCCATTTGGCCAACAACTTGCTGCTGGAGGAAGGAAGCAGGAGAAGGACTCTATGGCCTGGCTGGAAGTCCCTCTGTCGGGCCTGCTGATCATACCAGGTCTTCTGTTTCCTTTGGGCCGCTCGCATGTTCTCCTCGGCTTCAACTCTGTACTGGGACAACCGCTCTTGCATCTGCAGCACATACTGGACATTCCCCTGTTCGCTGGACTTGGGGTCTTTGGCAGTCCATGCTTTGCCCAACAAGTCCAAGGGTCCCTGGACGTCCCACCCATACAGGAGCTCGAAGGGGGAAAAACCAGTGGACGCCTGTGGTACCTCCCTGTAGGCAAAGAGGACGAACGGCAACCATCGGTCCCAGTCTCTGCCGGTGTCACTCACAAACTTCTGAAGCATCCTCTTCAGAGTCTGGTTGAACCTTTCCACCAAGCCATCAGTTTGGGGATGGTACGGGGTTGTCTTCAAGGCTGTAATCCCCAATTGCTTATGGAACAGCTGCAAGAGACGAGAGGTAAAGTTTGTACCCTGATCCGTTAGGATTTCATCTGGGATGCCGACTCGGGAGAACATCTGGACCAAGGAGCGAAGAACAGCTGGGGCGGTGATGGTGCGGAGTGGGAAAGCCTCAGGATATCTGGTAGCATAGTCACAAACCACAAGAATGTACTGGTGGCCATGGGCACTCTTAACTAACGGGCCAACAATGTCCAATCGCTATCCTGCGGAATGGAGTAGAAACCACAGGGAGTGGATGGAGAAGAGCCCGGTCAGACCTGCGGGTTGGGCCTGTCTTTTGGCATGTGGGGCATGTAGTGCAGTATGCCTGAATGTCAGTGTACATACCGGGCCAATAAAAACGGGAGCTTGTTCGCAGGTAAGTCTTATGGCGACCGAAATGCCCTGCCCAAGGTAGAGTATGTGCAATGTGCATTACCAAGTGCCTACAGGATGCAGGAACAACCAAGCGTTTCTGGGTGTCACTACAAGCATACAACACATCATTGTCAACAACAAATTGGTCTTTACCAGTGATGTTAGCATTAGCATTAGTTGGATCACCCACTTTCTCAAAACAGCATTTCAAGGACTCATCATTTCTCTGTAGCTCGGCAATATTTTCTGGCACATTCCACATCTCATCAACATTCAAACATTTAGCATCCTGTTCTGGACACATCAGATGTTTCTCAAACCGTCTTTGGCGCTTGGACTTTTTGGGCCCCTTGGTACCTCCCTCAAACAGGCTACCATCAAAATCAGGCAGAAGAAAATCATCAGTTTTAGCTTGAGTCCTGGTTATAACAGGGCAAGAGACATTGCCACACACATCAGGGACATTGCCACACACATCAGAGACATTGCCACACACATCAGCCATATTCCCCCCAGCATCACATTCAGCCCCTTGTAACAGGTCAAGAAGCACTGGCAGATCTGTGCCCAGGACTAGATCCACTGGCAGATTGTCCACCACAGCGACAGTCATAAGGTAAGGCTGCTGATCAATTACCACAGTCACTTCAGCTTTAGGGTACGCATGACTGTCTCCATGAACGCACACAATGTCAGTTTTCAAGCCATAGTCAACACAGTTCATTGGGACAAGACTCTTCTTCACCAGAGAAGTAAAGCTCCCACTATCTAATAGTGCTGTCACCTGCTTGCCATTCAGAGTCACAGGTTTTTGTGTTCTCCCCTTTAAGTATCCCTTGTCAGCCTTTCCACCCTCCTCACGGGGTGCATAACAGGCCCCAGTAAGCTTATCTCTGCGTACTGGACACACAGAGGCTTTGTGGCCCGGCTGCTGGCAATAATAGCAAACAATTGGCTTACCGGGAGCTGGCTGGGAAGTGGCAGTGCTGGGGTCATAGCTGGTCTCTCCTCTGGTGTGCCGCGATGGTGCCGATTGCTGAGCAGGTCGAGGGGCAGAGTTGGAGAACCGCGCAGGACCTCCCCGCCGTGCGTTCTGGTAATGCAGAGCTAACTTTGCCACCGTTAAGCCATCCTCGGGCTCATGTTCCTTCACCCAGGTTCGAACCTCCGCGGGGAAGACGCGAAGAAGCTGCTCCAGAATGATGAGCTCCCCAATCTGCTACTTGGACAGTTGGTCTGGACGGACCCAGCGCCGGTAGAGACCTTTGAGGCGGTGGTAGGTCTCAGTAGGTGTCTCTCCAGCTGGCACGGAGGTAGCCCGGAACTGCTGCCTGTATGTTTCCGGGGAGATATCAAATTTGCCCAACAAGGCCGCTTTCAAGTCCTTGTAACAGTGAGCCTCATCTTCATCCATGGCCGTGTAAGCTTCTAAGGCTTTGCCAGACAAAAGTGGTACGAGTCTGCATGCCCATTCTGTCTCCGGCCACTTCCAAGTCTTTGCAATACGCTCAAACCGGAGCAGATAATTTTCAATGTCCTCCCCCCTCTGGTAAGGAGGAATCTTTGGCTCAGCTGAGTAGGGTCTCCAGTCCAGAGGTTGTGCCAGGTCCAGCCTGCTGGGTTCCAACCTGACATGAAGTTCCTCCTCCTCCTGTGAGCGATGAGATGACGTAGACTCCCTCTGCCGGCGTCTTGGCGCTGGTGTAGGAAGTTCCATGCGAGGGCTGCTTGCAGTTGCTGTACTGGGTGTCCTCACCACAGGGTCGGCTGATGGGGCAGGACCCGGCTGCTGTAGTGAAACCCGGAGGCTTCGGAGCTCATTAAGCAGCCCCTGCTCTCTTCTCTGCTGGCCCGTCAAAAAGTCTTTGATCAGGGAATGAAGAGATCCGGTCTCGGCTGAAGACGATGGGGCCGGGCCAGGTTGGTCCTCCTCCTCTGAGGACGATGAAGGTACCGTGTCCCAAGCCACATCTTCCGCTGCCCTCTTCTGGGATCTCAGTCCGGTCTGCTGCCTTGTAGGGCGAGTCACATGCTTACGGCTAGCCATCCCACTTCTGACACCATCTGTGATGGGGCTCGTACTCCAAATGAACAAAAATGGCGTAGTCGTAGATGATGTTTTTGTATTTTATTGTGCTCGTCCTTCCCAAGGTGAAAAAATAGTGCTCAGCAATCAAAATGGTCAAAAATAGTATTTACAAAACTGTACAGTATTTACTATTCAAAGCCAAAACGGCACAAAAAAAATCATTAAACAATCAGAGGTGCTCTCTCTGTTATCTTCTCAGTTACCTTCTTTGTAACACTCTGTAACAATTCTGGCACCCACACTGCCCCTGGGCTGACAAAGGAACCCCTTTTATCCACTGAGGCCCTTCCCCCCCAGACAATTAACTAAACAATAAGCAATCTCATATTCATCTCCTTATATTTCATTCATAAAAAAATACCATAAATATCCTATAATTACAAACAACAAAATACACATGTGACTGTGCCTCAAATATACCCAGAAAAAATAATAAAATTGCTTTGGGCCAAAAACCGGCATCTGGACATGACGTCACTGTGACGTCAGAAGCTGGCGTACCGCGTCAGCCGCAATATAATCAGGAAGTGTAACCGGCGCTCGGTTTGACCGTGGTGTGTGGCGATTGTGGAGTAAATACTGGGAATTGTTTGTTGGACGTCGAGGTTATGGCGTGGAAGTTGGTTAAACAGTTGCCAAGTGTGCACCCATGACTACTGTGATGGCTGTCAAGAGAAAAATAAATGAGGAAACGGAGTAAACGGGAGAAATGGGTGAGTAGCGAGTGTGTATGTGTGAGCGTGTGTGTGTGTGTGGTTATCGTAGTTGCGCTGAATTACCCGCGGGACCTGACGGGGCTACTCCATCACAAACACTCTGAGAGAAGCCAATTGAATCTAATAGAGAGATAAACGCAGTACTAAAGCTGTCATTCTCAACATCCACATGAATATTAAAATCCCCTACAATAATAACTTTGTCCGTTTTAAGGACTAAAGTTGACAAAAACTCTGCAAATTCAGATAAGAATTCAGAGTACGGCCCAGGTGCTCGGTACACTATAACAAATAGAATTGGTTGCAGTGATTTCCAGCTTGGGTGTGAAAGACTCAGAACAAGGCTTTCAAATGAGTTATAATTTAGTTTAGGTTTAGAGCTGATTACTAGGCTAGAGTCAAAGATAGCTGCAACTCCACCTCCTCGGCCTGTGCTTCGAGGAATGTGAGTATTAATATGACTGGGAGGGGTGGATTCATTTAGGCTCACTTATTCTCCATCACCCAGCCAGGTTTCAGTAAGACAGAATAAATCAATTTCATAATCTGATATTAGTTAATTTACTAGTACACCTTTAGAAGAGAGAGATCTGATGTTTAAGAGTCCACATTTTACTCTCCTATTCGTTTGCACTATTGCTCCTGTGGTTTTAATTTTTATAAGGTTTTATGCACAGCTCCTCTTCTGTTTACCTTTGATTTAAATAATTTCAATGGTCGGGGACGAGACACCGTCACTATAGGGTTTTCACTAAGTAACTCCTGGAACGGAGGAGCAGAGAAGTGTGTTAAACTGCGACTCTGCGTAGGGTTTTGGGTGGGTAACTGCTGAATTAGAAGGGCAGAGAAGTGTGTTAGACTGCGACTCTGCCTCCTGGTCTCAACTCTGGGTTGTCATGGATTTGGTCTGCTAATAAAGTTGGCCAGATTTCTAGAAATGAGAGCTGCTCCTTCCCAAGAGGGATGGATGCCGTCTCTCGAATCAGACCAGGTCTTCCCCAGAAAGTCTGCCAATGATCTACAAAGCCCACATCGTTTGCTGGACACCACCTCGATAACCAGCGGCGGAATGACGACATCGCGGCTATACATGTCATCACTGGTCAGATTGGGCAGGGGTCCAGAGAAAACTACGGTGTCCGACATTGTTTTTTGCGTATGAACACACCGACTCAACATTAATCTTAGTGACCTCCGATTGACGTAACCGGAGTCATTACCGCCGACGTGAATAACAATCTTACTGTATTTACGTTTATCCTTAGCCAGCAGTTTCAAATAGGACTCGATGTCGCCCGCTCTGGCCCCTGGGATGCATTTGATGGTCGCTGGTTTCGCTAACTTCACGTTTCGCAAAATGGAGCTGGCAATTATCAGAGTTGGTTTCTCAGCGGGTGTGTCGCTGAGTGGGGAAAATCTGTTAGAAACGGGAAGCGAATGGTGATGTCCTGAGGGCTTTGAATGCTTACGACTATTCCTCCTTCAGACAGTCACCCAGCCACCCTTTCCTGGCTGCTCAGGAAATGCCGGGGAACGGCTACCAGAGGCTAACTCAGGCCGGTCTGCACCGACTGCCGGGGACTGGCTAGCTATAGGAGCTAAGGACTGATCTACCAAGGTGCGAAGCCGGACTTCTAACTCACTGAGCCTCGCCTGTTGGTTGGACTAGTCCCCAGACCTCTGTGACTAGTCCCCAGACCTCTGCCAGTAGTTCCCAGACCGCTGTAACTAGTCCCCAGACCTCTGCCAGTAGTTCCCAGATCTGTGTGTCTAGTCCCCAGACCTCTGCCAGTAGTTCCCAGATCTGTGTGACTAGTCCCCAGACCTCTGCCAGTAGTTCCCAGATCTATGTGACTAGTCCCCAGACCTCTGTGACTAGTCCCCAGACCTCTGCCAGTAGTTCCCAAACCGCTGTAAATAGTCCCCAGACCCCTGCGACTAGTCCCCAGACCTCTGCCAGTAGTTCCCAGATCTGTGTGACTAGTCCCCAGACCTCTGCCAGTAGTTCCCAGACCACTGTAACTAGTCCCCAGACCTCTTTAACTAGTCCCCAGACCTCTGCCAGTAGTTCCCAGATCTGTGTGACTAGTCCCCAGACCTCTGCCAGTAGTTCCCAGACCACTATAACTAGTCCCCAGACCTCTGCCAGTAGTTCCCAGATCTGTGTGACTAGTCCCCAGACCTCTTTAACTAGTCCCCAGACCTCTGCCAGTAGTTCCCAGATCTGTGTGACTAGTCCCCAGACCTCTGTGACTAGTCCCCAGACATCTGCCAGTAGTTCCCAGACCGCTGTAACTAGTCACCAGACCTCTGTAACTAGTCCCCAGACCTCTGCCAGCAGTTCCCAGACCTCGGTAACTAGTCCCCAGACCTAAACCTATATAGGCTTCTTTAGTTCTGCCTGGCTGGCAGGGAGTCCCAGCTGTTGGAAAGCCAGTCTTTGTGGTCATCGGATTCACCTGATGTGAATGTTTCGTTTCTCAGATTTAGTTTCACAGTAACTTTAACTATGTAATATTAAAACATAATATACATATATGTTGTGTATGGGGTTATGTTTTAATTAGCATCAATATTTACGTAATAAATAACATAATTATTAGTATTATTATACATATTACTAATAATGAATAAAATAATTGAACTTGTGTGAAATATTGACTGTTTTTATTGTAACTGCTATGTCTCTAATACTGTCTTTCCAGGCTGGAGGATGTTGGCTTGGAGAAGTTCTCAGTTCCTGTTCTCTTTACTAAGATCTTCATCCCTGCTGCATTCCTATTGGTACTCATTCCTACAGAACGTCAAAGTTTATTCCATCACGTTCACTCATTTCCTTTTTCTCTTCTTCTCTCAGCACTTTGTGCTGTAAGAGCTGACTAAACGTTTTTCTGCAGGTGTGTATCGTACACCTGCATTACTTCCACGAGCCGTTCCTGCAGCTGACCGACCTGAAGACTGTGGTAGACACACACAACAGCACCATCACCAGGTAACAAGCACACATCTACCTGCAGCTCAGAGCTCAGCTGGAATAAAGAATCCTCATTTTTAGGTTCATACTTGTATTTATGGTTTCTGCTATACGTGTTTGCATGCTTCAATGTTTCAAAAACACATTATTTTTTCCATTGTTGCTTGCTCTTCTCTTTGCACCCTCTGTCTGAAACCTCAGTTTTGGCTCCTGTCTCTTTTAGTCCCCCTCCCTCCCTTAAAGCCCACTTGCTCCTGATTGGCCAACTTCCCCAAGCACAGCAGAGGATGAATGAATGAAGTCCCGGCAGCGCTGGACTGGGACAAAAAATCGGCCTGGGCATTTTTGGTCCAGGTTGCCCACCACAATCATTCGGACACCCCTCACCAACACACACCATCCTTGCATATATAATATGTGTACCTACTGTAATATTCCCCCAAACCACCATAAAGCTGAAAGAAGTGCCATGGATCAGTCTACTCATTCACATTTACTGACTCCCTGGTGATCAGAGAATAAGTAATTGTCAAGAGAAAAACTCTGCTGGAAGTCAAAGTATCATTTCAAATTATTATTAGGTCTATAATTCTCTGCCAAAGCTGGAAAGTTTTAATAATAACATTCTGGGAATGAGCAAATAGCTGTTTATTCACTGAATGCATGGAGCAGATGAGAAAACATGTCGGACACTGGCATCGTTATCAAGGGAACCATTAGTCTAATAATCATGATACATAGGGGCCTGGGGCCTAGGGCCTAGGGCCCTTGCAGCAGCGTGGGCTCAGGATAACCTCACCTAGTCAGCCATTAGAATAGTTAGAAGCAATGACTGCATTAGGGAACTTTAGCTCTAACAAACAATGGCATGTAGCTTATGCGCTATGTGAGCGATCACCAATATTATGTCCGCCTTTCTTAATAACCGCATCTTGATCATATTATTATCTTATATATTATTAATTGAAGTAATAATCATCATCTAGGTAGCCCTGTGAGCTTGTATGACCGCTTACGTCACATCTAGCGCTTGTTGGCATTTGCCCATTTTACTGGGGCCTTTGCATGCGTAAGATTTCCAGATGAGGGAGGAAACGATGGAGATCGATGCTCACGATAAGTCAGCTCCATGTACTGAGCTCTCTTTATTCAACTATGCCAAAGTAGAAACAGTTCCATTCTACTGCACTGACCTCCTTCTGTGTCAGTCACTATCCAGCTATCGTAATTCTGTCCTTCAGATTAAAGCCCTCAGATGACTGGACAAAGACCTTTAGAAGTCTTGAAATGGTCCCCAGATCTCTGCGACTAGTCCCCAGACCTCTGCCAGTAGTTCCCAGACCTCGGTAACTATTCCCCAGACCTCTACGACTAGTCCCCAGACCACTGTAGGAGGAATGTGATGGTAGCCATCACAATCAATCGCAGACGACAGCGACTGGACGCACTGACGTACTGCGGTAAGCGTGTTGACTCATTTCCGTTTCCTGTGCTTGTGTGTTGGTAGCCTGTTTGCTGCTCTCGCTAAATACCAGATAAAATTGTTAGATTATCATTACAGCGGCCAATTGTCCGCTAAACACTTATTCTTACAGTAAGTTTACCTAAGCACTCACAGTTCTTTCCATCTTTAGTGACTGCTGTTCGATCTCATAGTTGTTTTTAAAAGTATTGGTAGCCAACGCTACCGTACTTTAGCTTAGCCATTAGCGACTTTAGCTTAGCAGCTAGCGATGGCTTCTCCTTCTCCCTCTCTCTCTCCTGGTTTCTCCTGCTCGGTGTGTCAGATGTTCAGTTACTCCTCTGCCTCCTTTAGCGGTAATGGTACGTGTAACAAGTGTAGTTTATTTGTAGACATGGCGGCGAGGCTCAGTGAGTTAGAAGTCCGGCTCCGCACCTTGGTAGATCAGCCTTTAGCCACTGTAGCTAGCCGGTAGTCGGTGCGGACCGGCCTGAGTTAGCCTCTGGTAGCTGTTCCTTGGTATTTCCTGAGCAGCCAGGAAAGGGTGGCTGGGTGACTGTCCGAAGGAGGAATAGTCGTAAGCATTCAAAGCTCACGGGGCACCTTCAATCTCTTCCCGTTTCTAATAGATTTTCCCCACTCAGCGACACACCCGCTGAGAAACCAACTCTGATAATTGGCAGCTCCATTTTGCGAAACGTGAAGTTAGCGAAACCAGCGACCATAGTCAAATGCATCCCAGGGGCCAGAGCGGGCGACATCGAGTCCTATTTGAAACTGCTGGCTAAGGATAAACGTAAATACAGTAAGATTGTTATTCATGTCGGCGGTAATGACTCCCGGTTACGCAATCGGAGGTCACTAAGATTAATGTTGAGTCGGTGTGTTCATACGCAAAAAACAATGTCGGACACCGTAGTTTTCTCTGGACCCTGCCCAATCTGACCAGTGATGACATGTATAGCCGCGATGTCGCCATTCCGCCGCTGGTTATCGAGGTGGTGTCCAGCCAACGATGTGGGCTTTGTAGATCATTGGCAGACTTTCTGGGAAGACCTGGTCTGATTCGAGAGACGGCCTCCATCCCTCTTGGGAAGGAGCAGCTCTCATTTCTAGAAATCTGGCCAACTTTATTAGCAGACCAAATCCATGACAACCCAGAGTTGAGACCAGGAGGCAGAGTCGCAGTCTAACACACTTCTCTGCTCCTCCGTTCCAGGAGTTACTTAGTAAAACCCTATAGTGACGGTGTCTGTCCCCGACCATTGAAATTATTTAAATCAAAGGTAAACAGAAGAGGAGCTGTGCATAAAAACCTCATAAAAATTAAAACCACAGGAGCAATAGTGCAAACGAATAGGAGAGTAAAATGTGGACTCTTAAACATCAGGGCCCGTATTCACAAAGAATCTAAGAGTCCTCTCAGAAAACTCTTATCTTAGCTTAAAAACTTTTACCTAGGAGTCTTAGCTTAAGAGCTATTCAAGACTGAACTGAGAGCAGCTCTGAGCAAGGAAAAGACAAAAACTTTTATCTTAGTGAGGAGGCGGGGTTGACCCCGTTGCTATGTATGACACAATCTTTTGAAGACAGTGATTGGTTGGTTGTCCAAGATGGAAAAAAAGAGTGATGATACACTGGGCAACTTTTTGAGCAATGTTGCTGGGCAATCTTGCTAGTGGGAAGTCCGACTATGTTTTGAGCAACTGGCAGTGGTGCAGGGCAGGTGGCAGAGTGGTGGGCGAACGGGATTGCAGTTGTAATCTTTACACATTATCATTGACAGCGACGTTGCCCTGCACAATTGCTCTAAAAGTTGCTCTGTGTATCATCAGCTTAAGTGTAGGTTATATTCTAAGCCTTCACTTTGGAAATTACATGCGTAATATTTCCTTTTTGACTGTTCTCTCCTCACTCACACACACACACACACACACACATTGTAAATGTATATAAATCCTGTTTTTTATTTACCATGCTGTTAATTTCCTATCAGGTATTTGATTGGCTCGGAATGATAAAAATTGTTCCACTCTTTCCAATTACACTGATTGCTGGCGTTTCTATTTAAATGGTGGTTTGAATGTTGGTTTTAATGGATCAAACACGGAATCAAAACCAAGAAGGGCGAGAAAGACCAACTGGACCAGTTAGTGGAAACACAAGGCAATTCTAAAAGGAAAATTCGGGCCGGTGTCACAACAAGAAGCAGACAAGGGAGCGTGACGCAAACTATTAACGGTTTATTCTCGTTAGCAGCAAGAGGGAAGCTGCTATATTCATACATGCAGTTTTGAGCCTGCAAGGTGGGACTGTCCAGTGGAAACGAAATGAACTGGCGACACAATAAGAGGCTCTGAAAGTGCTGTAAGGCTGATGATACACACAGCAACTTTTAGAGCAATCGTGCAGGGCAACGCTGTCGTCAATAATAATGAGTAAAGATTACTACCGTAATCCCCTTCCCCCGCCACTCCGCCACCCGCACCGCACCGCCGCTATCCATTTAAAACATAGTCGGACTTGCCTCTAGCAAGATTGCCCAGCAACATTGCTCAAAAAGTTGCCCCGTGTATCATCAGCTTTAATTGTTTGTGTGATCACTCTGCTTACAGAAGGTTGTGACAGACCCAAATCATCACCGCTGCTTTGTTGCCAAATATCCTAATGTAGTGATTCCTTTCATTCCTGCCTGTGTCGGAGATGTTAGCTGCCTCTAATAAGATCAGTCACAAACACGATCCCTGCACGATCTAATCTATAGCGTCTGATTAACTCACTGTCATCCTGCAACACATTTCTTCTCCCTCTGCGTCTTTCTGCCATTTTCTCCTCTACTAAAGAAACTCTTAAGCCTCTTAAAAGTCCTCGTCCCTGCTCCTAACAATTCTGAGCTTAAGAGCTTTTTTAGGGCTTAAGATGCTTTGTGAATTACTTTTTTCTTTACTAGGATTTTTTCTTTAATTTTAAGAGTACACGTCCACTTTTCTAAGAATTTTCTTAGAATTACATCACTAGGAGCTGCTCTTAGCCTTAAGATTCTTTGTGAATACGGGCCCAGATCTCTCTCTCTTCTAAAGGTGTACTAGTAAATGAACTAATATCAGATTATGAAATTGATTTATTCTGTCTTACTGAAACCTGGCTGGGTGATGGAGAATAAGTGAGCCTAAATGAATCCACCCCTCCCAGTCATATTAATACTCACATTCCTCGAAGCACAGGCCGAGGAGGTGGAGTTGCAGCTATCTTTGACTCCAGCCTAGTAATCAGCTCTAAACCTAAACTAAATTATAACTCATTTGAAAGCCTTGTTCTGAGTCTTTCACACCCAAGCTGGAAATCACTGCAACCAATTCTATTTGTTATAGTGTACCGAGCACCTGGGCCGTACTCTGAATTCTTATCTGAATTTGCAGAGTTTTTGTCAACTTTAGTCCTTAAAACGGACAAAGTTATTATTGTAGGGGATTTTAATATTCATGTGGATGTAGAGAATGACAGCTTTAGTACTGCGTTCATCTCTCTATTAGATTCAATTGGCTTCTCTGAAGCCCCTTTTCCACCAAAGCATTTTGAGAGCCGGTTCGGAGCCGGTGCCTACTCGTGAACCAGTTCTTTGTGTTTCGACAGCCAAAGAACCAGTTCTCAGCCAGGAAAACTGGTTCCAAAGCGGCACCAACTCTTTGCTGGACTAGAACCGTTCTTTTACCACGTACACAGTGACACAATGACGTCGTTCGCTGGGCTCTCTAGTCTGTGGAAAAACAAACAGGTTCTGATAAGGTTCGCAAGTTGAACCAACTTTGAACCAGCACCAGTTCCGAACCAGTTCTTTTTTGGTGGAAAAGAGGTACCAGAGTGTTCATGAACCGACTCACTGTTTTAATCACACCATCGACCTTGTTCTGGTATATGGTCTTGAAATTGAACATTTAATAGTGTTCCCACAGAATCCCTCTTTATCTGACCACTGTTTGATAACTTTTGAGCTTGTACTGCTGAACTACCCTCCACTGGGCAAAAATTTCTATACAAGATGTCTGTCTGATAGCGTTATAGCTAAATTTAAGGATGCCATCCCATCGGCTCTAAATTCACTATCAGGTATCAAATTAACAGACGACTCTTATGCAAATTTCAGTCCCTCCCAAGTCGATCATCTTGTTGATAGTGCTGCTGGCTCGCTGCGAACAACACTCAACTCTGTAGCCCCTCTAAAAAAGAAAATACTAAAACAAAGATGGTTAGCTCCATGGTATAATACTGAAACTCGCAAATTAAAGCAAATATCACAGAAACTGGAGAGGAATTGGCGTTCCACCAAGATGGAAAATTCTCGTTTAATTTGGCAAGATAGTCTTATAGGAAGGCCCTCCGTAATGCCAAAGCAGCGTACTACTCGTCATTAATAGAGGAAAATAGGAACAACCCCAGGTTTCTTTTCAGCACTGTAGCCAGGCTGACAGAGTCACAGCTCTATAGAGCCAAGTATTCCCATAGCTCTCAGTAGTTACGACTTCATGAGCATCTTTAATGATAAAATTCTAGCTATTAGAAACAAAATCCACCAAGACCTGCCCTCAACTGGCACCGACTTAACTCTATACTCAGGAACTTTAGAAACAGCTGTAAGACCATATAACTGGTTTAGACTGCTTTGCTTCCCTCAATCTTTATCAACTAACTTCAATAATTTCTTCATCTAAACCATCTACCTGCCTCTTAGACCCCATCCCGACTAGGCTGCTTAAAGAAGTTTTACCCTTAGTCAGCACTTCTCTACTGGATGTGATTAATTTGTCTTTATCAACAGGCTATGTGCCACAGTACTTTAAAGTAGCTGTAATTAAACCTCTTCTGAAAAAGCCCAACCTGGATCCAGACGTTTTAGCCAACTATAGACCTATATCTAACCTTCCATTTATCTCTGAGGTCCTGGAGAAAGCAGTCGCCAAACAGCTGTGTGACTTTCTACATAGCAATAGTTTATTTGAGGATTTTCAGTCAGGATTTAGAGCTCACCATAGCACAGAGACAGCACTGGTGAAAATTACTAATGACCTCCTAACTGCATCAGACAAAGGACTTGTCTCTGTATTGGTTTTACTAGATCTTAGTGCTGCATTTGATACCATTGACCATCAGATCCTATTACAGAGAATGGAACATTTCATTGGCATTAAAGGAACCGCTCTAAGCTGGTTTAAGTCCTATTTATCAGATCGATTTCAATTTGTACATGTTAACGATGAGTCCTCCATGCATACCAAAGTTAGTCATGGAGTTCCACAAGGATCTGTGCTCGGACCAATCCTCTTCACTTTATATATGCTTCCTTTAGGCAATATTATCAGGAAACACTCCATAAACTTTCATTGTTATGCAGATGATACTCAGTTATATCTATCGATCAAGCCAGATGAAACTCATCAGTTAGCTAAGCTTCAAATGTGTCTTCAGGATGTTAAAACCTGGATGACCTGCAATTTTCTAATGTTAAACTCAGATAAAACTGAAGTTATTGTTCTAGGCCCTAAGCACCTCCGTGGACGCATTATCTAAAGATATAGTTTCCCTGGATGGCATCGCCCTGGCCTCCAGCACCACTGTGAGAAATCTTGGAGTTATCTTTGACCAGGACATGTCGTTCAACTCTCACATTAAGCAAATTTCAAGGACTGCCTTTTTTCACCTACGTAATATTGCAAAAATCAGGAACATCCTGTCTAAACATGATGCAGAAAAACTAGTCCATGCATTTGTTACTTCTAGACTGGATTACTGCAATTCCTTATTATCAGGCTCTTCGAAAAGTCCATTAAGACTCTTCAGCTGATCCAGAATGCTGCAGCACGTGTTCTGACAGGAACCAGTAAAAGAGATCATATCTCTCCTGTCTTAGCTTCTCTGCATTGGCTTCCTGTAAAATCCAGAATAGAATTTAAAATCCTTCTTCTCACATACAAAGCTCTTAATGGTCAGGCACCATCTTATCTTAAAGAGCTCATAGTACCTTACTACCCCACCAGAGCACTGCGCTCCCAGAATGCAGGGTTACTTGTGGTTCCTAGAGTCTCCAAAGTAGAATGGGAGCCAGAGCTGCTCAGCTATCAGGCTCCTCTCCTGTGGAACCAGGTTCCAGTTTGGGTTCGGGAGGCAGACACAGTCTCTACATTTAAGAGTAGGCTTAAGACTTTCCTTTTTGATAAAGCTTATAGTTAGGGCTGGCTCAGGTGAGTCCTGAACCATCCCTTAATTATGCTGCTATAGGCCTAGACTGCCAGGGGATTTCCCATGATGCACTGAGCTCCTCTCTCCTCTCTCTCTCTCTCTGAGTGCAACCTCATCCCATTAATGCATGTTACTAACTCGACTTCTTCCCTTTCCCGTGGTCGTGTGCTTCCTCCTCCTGTCGCTTCCTGCGGGTGTTGCTGGCTCTGGAGCTGTGGAGTCTGGATCTGTGGTTGGGAGTCTCCTGCTGCCCCCATGTTCCTGCTCGACGTCCTCTGCTACAGTTGCAACTGCTGTTACTAGTCCTATTGCTTTTATTACTTTTATTATTATCATTAACATTACTATAAATACCTGTACTATTTTTCCTTCAGTCTATAGCAACATTACCTTTACTGTCTGTACCTCCTGTGTAGGCTGCCTCCCTCTGCTCTCTCTCTTTCTCTTGCTCTCTTTCTCTCTCTCTCTCTCTCTCCCCCTCACCCCCAACCGGTCGAGGCAGATGGCCGCCCACCCTGAGCCATGGTTCTGCTTGAGGTTTCTGCCTCTTAAAGGAAGTTTTTCCTTGCCTGTGTCGCCTAGTGCTGCTCTTGGTGGGAATTGTTGGGCTTCTGTAAATAACTTCAGAGTACGGTCTAGACCTGCTCTTTATGAAAAGCGCTGTGAGATAACTGTTGTTGTGATTTGGCGCTATATAAATAAAATTGAATTAAATTTAATTTCATTTAATGAGGTTACTGTCTTCCTGTTTCTCTGTGCAGATTGGTGCACTCTGATGGCAGCCTGTTCGACCTGTCGGTCAGTGGAACTAATCAGTTACCCCAGGAGGAAGAGAAGATAGGAGGACAGGGAGAGAGAGAGGAAGAGACAGAGGAAAAGGAAGAGGAATACCCCTGTGTGTTTGACAAGGAAACCCTGTCTGACCATATAGCAGGTAAACATACCATCATGATCACACCTGTTAAAGAATAGTTGAGTTTCAAACCAGCAGCATACTCCTGGTCTCTCCTCCTCAGTGCTGGTCTCCTGGAGGTTGGTGGTGGATCGTCTCTCTGTTTTGTTCCTCCGCTTGCTCCTGTCTCTGCAACGACTGCAGCTCCTCCTCTGGTGGCTCCTAGAACTACACATTGTCAAGATTGTCTCCTCCTACATCATCTGGGTCTCTGTGAAGGAGGTCAGAGTCTGGTCTACTTGATGATCTGTCTGTCTTTCTGTTTGTCTCTCTGTCTGACTCTCTGCAGGTGTGTCTGTTGTCTCTCTCTGAAGGTGTGATTGTTGCCTTTCTCTCTCTCTCTCTCTCTCTCTCTCTCTCTTTGTGCAGGTGTGTCTGTTGAACCTTTCTCTCTCTCTGCAGGTGTGTGTATTTAACCTGGTGTTCGTGCTGTACGTGGGCGTGGCATTGCCCTGCAGGGTGTGGCGCCCCCTGCTGTCAGGCGTCTGTACGGTTTGGATCTGTGTGGTGACCGTCTGTAAGATGTTGTACCAACTCAACGTTGTCCAGCCAAGCCGATACTCCTCCAACTGCACCTTGGTAAGTATTGCGATAATATCACACTGTCTGTCTCTCCGCCACTGTTATACCTGTCTGTCTGTCTTTCTTTAAGACAAATCCATCTGTCCAAGACAGCAATTTATAAAGACAGAGACTCTGGGGCCCTTCTCTGGGAACCATCACCTTATCGTGGTGGAGAGGTTTGCGTGGATGCAGGGTTGTCTGGAGCCTAGTGTTCTTGGTAGGGTCTCCCAAGGTAAAGTGGTTCCAGCTCAGGGACCAGACTGAGAATGGTTCCTAAAGATGCCTGATGAAATGAGGAAGAGGAGGAGAGATCCTGCCCCGAGGAAGCCCAGGGCCCTCGTCTGGAGCCAGGCCCAGAGGGACGGCTCGCCGGCGAGCACCTGGTGGCCGGGTTTGCCACGGAGCCTGGCCAAGCACAGCCCGAAAAGCAACGTGGCACCCACCTCTCCATCCTTTGGACCCAGCATCCATCGGAAGATCCGCAGGGGCAAGGTGCGCTGCCACATGGGTGGCAGTGAAGGTCAGGGGTCTTGACGGACCAGACCCGGGCAGCAGAGGCTAGCTCTGGGGACGTGGAACATCACCTCTCTGTGGGGGAAGGAGGCGGAACTTGTGCGGGAGATGGAGCGCTACCAATTAGATCTGGTGGGGCTGACCTCCACGCACAGTCTCGGTTCTGGAACCGTACTCCTCGATAGGGGATGGACCCTATCCTTCTCTGGAGTTGCTCAAGGTGTGAGGTGCCAGGCAGGTGTGGGAATATTCACAAGTCCCTGGCTGAGTGCCGCTATGTTGGAGTTTACTCCGGTGAACGAAAAGGTCGCCTCCCTACGCCTTTGGGTAGTGGGGGGATGGGACTGTTGTATGCGTGTGCATATGCACCAAACAGCAGTTCGAAGTGTTTGGCCTTCTTCGAGACCCTGAATGGAGTTCTGTATGGGGTTCCAGTAGGGGACAGATAGTTCTGCTGGGAGACTTGCACATGTGGGCAATGATGGAGATACCTGGAAAGGCGTGATCTGGAGGAACGGCCTCCCTGATCTGAACCTGAGTGGATATTTGTTGTTAGACTTCAGTGGTAGTCATGGATTGTCTATAACAAACACCATGTTCGAACATAAGGATGCTCATAAGTGTACATTGTACCAGAGCACCCTAGGCCGAAGATCGATGATCGATTTTGTAATCGTTTCATCTGATTTGAGGCTGCATGTTTCGGACACTCGGGTGAAGAGAGGGGCGGAGCTGTCAACTGATCACCATCTGGAGGTAAGTTGGGTCAGGGGGTTGGGGAAGACTCTGGACAGACCGGGTAAGCCCAAAGGGGTAGTGCGGGTGAACTGGAAACGTCTGGAGGAGGCCCCTGTCTGTGAGATCTTCAACTCAAACCTCTGGCAGAGCTTTTCTGGCTGTGGAGGTTGGGGACATTGAACATGAGTGGGCAATGTTCAAAGCCTCTATTGCTGAAGCTGCAGCGGAAAGCTGTGGTCTCAAGGTCTTAGGTGCCTCGTGGGGCGGTAACCCTCGAACACCGTGGTGGGCACCGGTGGTCAGGGAAGCTGTTCGACTGAAGAAGGAGGCCTTCCAGGATTTGTTGTCTCGGATTACTCCGGAGGCGGTTGCAAGCTACCAACAGGCCCGAAGGCCTCTGATGTGGCGGATGCAAAGCAGAGGGTGTGGGAGAAGTTCGGAGAAGACATGGAGAAGGACTTTCGGTCGGCACCAAAGTGCTTCTGGAGAACTGTCCACCATCTCAGGACGGGGAAGCAGGGAAGCGGGGAAGAGTCCAAGCTGTGTACAGTAAGGATGGGACCCTGTTAACCTCAACTGGGGAGGTAGTTGGGCGGTGGAGGGAACACTTTGAGGAACTCCTAAATCCGACTGACACACCCTCTCTAGTAGAGGCAGAGCTGGAGACTGATGGGGGTTCCTTGTCAATTTCCCTGGAGGAAGTCACTGAGGTAGTCAAACAACTCCACAGTGGCAAAGCCCCAGGGATTGATGAGATCTGCCCCAAAATGCTAAAAGCTTTGGGTGTGGAGGGGCTGCCTTGGATGACATGTCTCTTTAACATTGCGTGGAAGTCGGGTACAGTGCCCAAGGAGTGGCAGACTGGGGTGGTGTTTCCATGTTCAAAAAGGGGGACCAGAGAGTGTGTGCCAATTACAGGGGTATAACACTTCTCAGCCTCCCCGGTAAAGTCTACTCCAGGGTGCTGGAACGGAGGGTTCGGCTGATAGTTGAACCTCAGATTGAAGAGGAACAATGCAGTTTTCGTCCCAGTCGTGGAACAACTGACAAGCTCTTTACTCTCACAAGTTTCCTGGAGTGGGCTTGTGGGAGTGGGAGTATGCCCATCCAGTCTACATGTGCTTTGTTGATCTGGAGAAGGTGTATGACCGGGTCCCCCGGGAGATACTGTGGGAGGTGCTGCGGGATCCAATCCCTGTACATCCAAAGTGAGAGCTGTGTCCGAGTACTCGGCAATAAGTCGGACTCCTTCCAGGTGAGGGTTGGCCTTCGCCAGGGCTGCACTTTGTCACCTGCTGCGGGGCTGCGGTTTGGTGGGCTTGGGATCTCGTCACTGCTTTTTGCAGATGATGTGGTCCTGATGGCATCATCGGTCCGTGAGCTCCAGCTCTCACTAGATCGGTTCATAGCAGAGTGCGAAGCAGTTGGGATGAGGATTAGCACCTCTAAATCTGTGGCCATGATTCTCAGCAGGAAACCGTTGGATTGCCAACTCCAGGTAGGGAATGAGTCCTTACCCCAAGTGAAGGAGTTCAAGTACCTCAGGGTCTTGTTCATGAGTGAGGGTAGACTGGAGCAGGAGATTGGTCGGAGAATCAGAGCAGCAGGGGTGGTATTGCACTCGCTTTACCGCACTGTTGTGATGAAGAGAGAGCTGAGCCGTCAGGCAAAGCTCTTAATATACCGATCAGTTTTCGTTCCTACCCTCACCTATGGTCATGAAGGTTGGGTCATGACCGAAAGAACGAGATCGCGGGTACAAGCGGTCGGAATGTGTTTCCTCAGGCGGGTGGCTGGTGTTTCCCTTAGAGATAGGGTGAGAAGTTCGGCCATTCGTGAGGAGCTCAGAGTAGAGCCGCTGCTCCTTTGTGTCGAAAGGAGCCAGTTGAGGTGGTTTGGGCATCTAGTAGGGATGCCTCCTGGACGCCTCCCTAGGGAGGTGTTCCAGGCACATCCAGCTGGGAGGAGGCCTCGGGGAAGACCCAGGACTAGGTGGAGAGATTATATCTCCACACTGGCCTGGGAACGCCTCGGGATCCCCCAGTCAGAGCTGGTTAATGTGGCTCAGAAAAGAGAAGTTTGGGGTCTCCTGCTGGAGCTTCTGCCCCCGTGACCCAACCCCGGTTAAGCGGATGAAGATGGATGGATGGACTCTGGGGCCCCCTCAGCAAAAATAATGACCCCGTCCTACAACCCACGGGCCTGAGGGAAGCAGCAGTTAAAATAAATATATGACTGATAATGTGGACTGGGCGCAAATCAGCTGATGCGACTCCGAGCATATGTATCGACATTAATCAGGTCTCTCTGGCGCTGAGCCGGAGGTCCCTGCCTCACTCTGCTGTCAAAGGTGAAAGCGAGTGTTAATGAGAGGATGAAGAGGGACTCTCAGAGAGGGAAAAACTGACAGCAGTCAGGTAAACTTCTTCTCACCTCTCCACGTTTGACGTCGGCAGATTAGTTTTAGTTTTGTCAGCCATTTTAAAATTTAGTCTTAGTCCTGTGTCAATTGTCCTTGTTAGTTTTTGTCATATCATGTTTTTCACCACCAGGCTGCAGAATGTACCACCAGGTTACTCACAGCCAAATAACAGTCTTCACAGAGGCTTCACAGTAGATCAGGACAACAGGCTGCAGATGTACATAAAAAGGGCAGCAGAGCTCTGATCCAAATGTGCATTAACTGCTGGATTTTCTAGTTTGCTAGCTAGTTATAGCTAAGTGTTAAGCTTTCTAAATAAAAACAAGAATAATAGAAACTGTTTAAATGGAGATGGTTGTTTTTCTTCCATCCCATGAAACAATGTGCACCTTTTGTTCAAAGTAAAATAAAGTGGTTCCACATTTTAACAAGAGAACACCTGGTGCTGATAGAACACACACGTGAGTTGATTTCTGTCTGTCACGCTTTATTTTAAGTGAAAATGTTGTTTTTTTTAAATTACATTTTTGTCCCGTCATGTTTCGTCAACAATATTTCATGTTAACACAGTCACAGTCTCGTCTTGTTTTAGTCAGGAATAAAAGGTTGTTGACGAAATTAACACTACAGCAGAAAACAGTCGTGTTGGGTTCATGTGAAGCTGCAGAGAATTTGTCCTGCTAACCAGCTGAAGGTTCTCAGGCATGTTCTGCAGTGTCTCTTCTCTTTGTCTCACATCTCTTTTAACAATATCATACCTGTCTGTCTTTCTGTAGCCAGGTAACTCCAGCACCGACCTGTCTCGCTCTGTTCTGTACGCTGGTCCCATTGACCCCGCCCAGTGGGTGGGGCTTCGTAAGACGGACGGAAAACTGCTTGATTACCTGAAGGTGAGAGCTGACATCACAACCAACCTTACTTCAGGCTGTGCTGTAGCACTGTTAGCTCTGATAACGTAGCATCATGCTAACATGTCTCTACAGTATTACAAGATGATATTAGCCTTGATAACGTAGCATCATGCGAACATGTCTCTACAGAATAACAAGATGATGGTAGCCCTGATAACGTAGCATCATGCTAACATGTCTCTACAGTATTACAAGATGATATTAGCCTTGATAACGTAGCATCATGCGAACATGTCTCTACAGAATAACAAGATGATGGTAGCCCTGATAACGTAGCATCATGCTAACATGTCTCTACAGTATTACAAGATGATATTAGCCTTGATAACGTAGCATCATGCGAACATGTCTCTACAGAATAACAAGATGATGGTAGCCCTGATAACGTAGCATCATGCTAACATGTCTCTACAGTATTACAAGATGATATTAGCCTTGATAACGTAGCATCATGCGAACATGTCTCTACACTATAACAAGATGATGTTAGCTCTAATAACATAGCATCATGCTAACATGTCTCTACAGTATAACCTGATGATGTTAGCGCTGTTAGCCTTCGAGGTGACCATTTACAGACACCAAGAGCTCCACCGTCTCAGCCATAACAAAGTCCCGCCCCCCACCAGAACGCTGTTTCATGACATCACTAGGCGTCACCTAGACGACAGCGTGCTGCGCTGTGTTAAGTACTTCCTCAACTACTTCTTCTACAAGTTTGGACTGGAGGTGAGATGCACACACATTAGCATAGCAATGAGCTAACCTCTGCCTGATTAAAAAGATTTGCACTCTCTTTTTCCTCAGACCTGCTTCCTTTTGGCCGTGAATGTGATTGGACAGCGGATGGATCTGTTTGCTGTAGGCCATGCCTGCGGCCTCATCACCATCCTATCACGGCGCAGCAGGAAGCGCATTGCGTCAGTGTGGCCCAAGTACTGCTACTTCCTGTCGGGGCTGTTGTGTTTCCAGTACCTGCTGTGTATCGGATTCCCTCCAGCTGCCTGTAGAGGTACAAACTCACCTCAAGTGTAGAAACCATGTTAGCAAACTGGTCAAGGCTACACTGAAAAGATTAAAGGAGGTGTTTTCACCTCTTTCAAGCATTTGTGCTATGCTAGGCTAAATAGATAAAACTGATTGAAGCAGATCATTCACAAAACACAAGCATTTAAATTAAATCTGAAAATTGAAGAAAAACAACTTTTTCATAAAACCATAAATTTCTTGAAGAAAAAGTTAAAACTCTTTGTAAGAGCAGGAACGTGGTTCTTTCAGATTATCCCTGGAGACCTCCGTCCTCCAACATGGACTCCAATGTGGTGAAGTGGCTCTTCCTCCCTGATCACCTGTCACCCCCCAACCCCCTCTTCCTCCTCTGTAAGATCATCATCATCATCATCATCATTCAGCAGATTTTGTTTTCCTCCCTCAGGGTAAAACACACACATTGAGACACCTTTAGAGAAGGTAACAACTAATTAAAACATCATGTCCCCTGCATGTCTGTTACATAATGCAGTACTTCTCCCATGACCTCTGGCGGAGACCAAACTTTTAGACACTGGGCCCTACATTGGGCCCCAGAATTCTTTGGTAGTCCTCAGATTTTGGTTCTGACTTTCGGAGCCTAAAGCAGCAAAGCAACCCCCAAACACCAGTGAACCTCGACTGTATTGGGCTGTTGGACCCTGTTTTTCTCTTTAAAGGCCTTATTTGGTTTTCTGAAAACAGAAGAATGGTGTGCTTCACCAAACAGCTCTATTTTAGTCTGTCCACAGAACCTTCTCCCAGGAGGTGAGTTTCTGTGTCAGCAACAGGGTCCTCCTGGATCCACCTGGGTCCTCTTGGATGCTCCTGGATGCCTCTGGGTCCTCCTGGGTCCCTCTGGGTCCTTCTGGGTCCCCCTGTGTCCCCCTGTGTCCCCCTGGCTCTTCCGGGTCCCTCTGGGTCTCCCTAGGTCCTGGTTGTGATTGTGATTTTTGGTCACTAACGTGTTAAAGCAGGGTTTCTGCAGCTGCCAGAGTTCTGTGTGGAACGTCTCAGGTTGTTGTTCTAAGTGAAACATGAGAACACCAGTGTTCTGGGAGAAGTGGTGCATTATGGGACACTGACTTCCTACAGTCCAGCTGTGTTCCCTTTCAGATGACTTCCTGCTCCTCCTCGGCGCCTCTCTGCAGCTGCAGGTGTTTGAGGAGGAGCTTCAGCCGTCGGTCCAGATCCTTGCGGGAGACAACAGCGAGCTGGACGAAGATGACGGACAGGTCTCTGATCCCGTCAGACGACTCCGTCTTAGCGCGGTCCCTGACTTCATGATGTGCAGGTAAACTCCACCCGCTGTCCAACTGCCTGCCTGTTAACCTGAGCGTCTGTCTGACCTTTGACCTCTGTGTGAGCAGGTCTTACCTGGACATGATGAAGGTGATCATCTTCAGCTACATGTTCTGGTTCGTCCTCACCGTAATCTTCATCACCGGGACGACCAGGTGAGTGGGCGGAGCCAAAGGTACCTGTAATAGTTGTTTCAAAGTTGAATTGTTCTGTGCTCCTCAAACTGGAACCGGAGCACCAAGGCCGAATCATCACCCTGGTAACGAGCCCTCAGAGGTTAACCGGCAGGACTCCCTGCAGCCGGCCAGGACTGAAGAACCCTGTTCGATGAGAGGCCAACGAATTGAACCATGACACAGACAGCTTAACACCAACCGTGTTTCCACTTCCTGTTCCAGGATCAGTATCTTCTGCATGGGCTACTTGGTGGCCTGTTTCTACTTCCTGTTGGTGGGCGGAGAGCTGCTGCTGAAACCGGTCAAATCCATCCTGGTGTACTGGGACTGTCTGATTGGCTACAACGTATTCGTCATCACCATGAAGAATATTCTGTCGGTAAGATGCTTCGTTGACGCCCAGTCGTCTTCACGTTGACGTCTACTTGAGTACGATCCAGTCCAGGACCGATCTCTGTCCATCTGTGTCCAGATCCTGGCCTGCGGATTCATTAAGTCCCTGGTGCTGAATCACTGTTGGCTCATTCAGCTCTTCAGTCTGGCCTGCACCATCAAAGGATACACGAAGCGTACGTCAACCTGTCTACCTGTCTGTCTGTCTGCCTGTCTGTCTGTCTGTCTGCCTGTCTGTCTGTCTGTCTGCCTACCTGTCTGTCTGCCATCCTGTCTGTCTGTCTGTCTGCCTGCTTGTCTGCCTTCTTACCTGTCTGTCTACCCGTCTCTCTACCCATCTGTCCACCCATCTGTCTCTTGTTTATGTCTTGTTGTTTGTGCACACGTCCCTGCAGCGGAGCAGCAGAGTAGTAAACAGTGTGAGTTGCCGAGTGACGAGGCGGGGATCATCTGGGACGGCGTGTGTTTCTGTTTCCTGTTGCTGCAGAGGAGAGTTTTCAGGAGTAACTACTTCCTGTATGTGGTGCTGGACCTGCAAAATACACAACTGCTGGCCTCCAGGTACACACTCGCACACACACACTCACGTAAGTAAACACACACACAGATTCATGATGTTAATATGTGTGCGTTGCAGAGGGGCGGAGCTCTTTGAGGCGTCCACAGTGAAAGCTGTCAGAGCGAGACTGGAGGTGGAGAAGACGTCCATGGACCTGCTGAAGAGACAGTAAGACACAAACACAGCTGCAGTCAGGACAGGCTCACTGGACTAAAACGAGTCCAATCCAGTCCAGAACAAATCCCAATGCGCTCATTGATGAGGCGAGCTGCAGACGGCCCTGTTTTTCTGGTGAGAGGTTTTGGTCCTGATGGACCGCAGCCTCCTGCCAGAGGGGAGAGCCTGAAACAGTTTGTGTCCGGGGTGGGAGGAGTCAGCTGCAATCTTTCCTGCTCGCCCCAGAGTCCTGGAGGCGTACAGGTCCAGAAGAGAAGAAAGATTGCAGCCAATCACATGTCATATGAAAACAGTATGAACAGCTCTGAAATAGAGAATAGTGAATAAGAAGTGTTAGCCAGTAAACAGGTGGATTATTACAGACAGAGTTACTGGGTTATTGCACAGGAATTGTTCCTGACACTGAGTCAGAGTCAGCTGTTCATCAGAGTGATGGCTTGTGGGAAGAAACTGTTCCTGAATCTGTTGGTTTTGGCGTACAGAGCTCTGTAGCGCCTACCAGAGTGGAGGAGCTGGAACAGGTTGTGTCCAGGGTGAGATGAATCTGCAGTGATCCAGGAGCATCCAGGAGGATCCAGGGTTCCACAGCAGACAGAGGGCTGAGGATGGTGATGGGGGGCAGAGTGGGGGGCTCCTCCTGAAGTCCACAGCCATCTTTACAGTTTTGAGCGTGTTAAGCTCCAGGTTGTTGAGTCAGCTGGTCAACCTCCCGTCTGTAGGCCGACTCGTCACCGTCCCGGATGAGGTCGATGACGGTTGTGTCGTCAGCGAACTTCAGGAGTTTGACAGATGGGTCTCCTGAGGTGCAGTCGTTGGTGTAGCAGGAGAAGAGTAGTGGGGAGAGCACACACCCCTGGGGGACGCCAGTGCTGATAGTCCGGGTGCTGAATGTGATGTTCCCCAGCCTCACCTGCTGACTCCTGTCAGTCAGGAAGTCTGTGATCCAGGTGGAGGCTGGCACAGTGAACTGGGTGAGTTTGGTGCTAAGGATGTCCGGGATGATGGTGTTGAACGCTGAGCTGAAGTCCACCAACAGGATCCTTGCATATGTCCCTGGAGGGTTGAGGTGTTGCAGGATGTGATGCAGACCCAAGTTGACTGCATCATCCACTGACCTGTTAGCCCTGTAGGCAAACTGCAGGGGGTCTAACAAGGGGCCTGTAAAGTCCTTCAGGTGGGCCGACACCAGTCTTTCAAAGGACTTCATGACTACAGATGTCAGGGCCACAGGCCTGTAGTCATTTAGTCCAGAGATGGAGGGTTTTTTTGGGGGTACCGGGATGATTGTGAAGCAGGAGGGAACTTCACACAGCTCCAGTGATCTGTTGAAGGTCTGAGTGAAGATCGGGGCCAGCTGGTCTGCACAGTTTGTAATGCAGGATGGTGACACCCCGTCTGGATCAGGAGCCTTCCTGATCTTCTGCCTTTGGAAGAGGTGGCTCACATCCTCTTCACAGATCTTGAGTGCAGATGAGGGGTTAGGGGAGGGGGGGTGGCAGTGTGTCAGGGGGGAAGGTGACTGTTTGAAGTTGGTGTTGGAGTGGGGGAGAGCTGTGACTGAGATCTTTTCAAACCTACAGTAGAAACCATTCAGCTTGTCAGTCGTTGAGCACCAGCAGTGTTGGGGGATGGTCTCTTGTAGTTTGTGCGTCCGCAGGCTTCTCCACACTGATGCAGGGTCATTGGCTGCAAAGCTGTTTAGCTTTTCAGCGTAGCTCCTCTTTGCAGCTTTGACCTCCTTAGTCAGAGTGTTCCTGGCCTGGTTGTTCAAGACTCTGTCCCAACTTCTGAAGGCCTCCTCTTTGGTCTGACAAAGCTGCCTGAGTTCCTCTTGTGAACCAGGGTTTTTGGTTGTTGTACGTGCAGAAGGTTTTAGTCGGCACACACATGTCCTCACAAAAACTGATGTAAGATGTCACAGTGTCGGTTAGTTCGTCCAGCTCAGTGGCTGTAGCCTCAAAAACACTCCAGTCAGTGCAGTAAAAGCAGGCCTGTAATTCCAGCTTTGACTTGTTGCCTGTAAGACAGGATAACAACCGGACAGTGATCAGTAGGGCTGGGTATCGTTCAAAGATTTTCGATATCGATGCCGATATCGATACCTCGACTTCGATACCGGTTCCTGAACAATACTTTTTTCGAAACCAATTTTATTCTCAACAAACATAGAACCATTGTTGTTTGTATAAAGTAACTTAATTATCACATTATTATCATTAAAAGTTTATTATAATAATTGTTCCTGAAAAATGCTGCTGCTTGTCAAAACCAAGACATATTTTCAATGTAACATCGGCCTATATTGTTGTTTTTATTCCTCTTTCTTTAGTTTTTATAATGTCATTGCATTGTTTATTATATATTTTTTATTGTTTATATGTGAATTTGTGCTCTGGCACCATGGCAACCTAAACATTCATGGCAACAGGCCTGAGAGAGAGAGAGAGAGAAATCTCTCATCTCAAGTTTCTGCCTCTACATATCAAAGTTTCCTCACTAGAGGAAGACGAGGCCAGGCAGCAACTATCACAATAGAAAGTAAACCCCTTAATCCACTGCATCAAAGTCGCAGATATGAGCCCAAGGATCGCTACGTAATGTCACCGTCACAGGAAGTGCTTCTGGCGGCTGCACATACAGGGGCGTGTGTGGCGTCACTTACTGATCTTTTGCGTGTGTGGAAGCTACCGCGCTACTCTGTCAATAAAAGAGCTTTGATTTGATTCAGAAAACAGCGACGCTGCCACCAGGCTATTTCTGCTCTTAAGTTTATTCCACACACAGTCAAAGGGCTTCACCAGGTTTGTCGTGTCGCCGCTCTTGGCAGCAATTATCTTACGTCGCAAATATTGCATCGTGCACTGTTTCATCAAGTCACATTTTTTATTTTCTCCTTGTCTTTTACATCCACGAGCCACGTCTCTGTGCGTAACCGGCGTGAGCTAGTGTTTACATCACCACAGCCAATTACAATCACTTTCAGATGTGGGCACATCAAGAATGCTGCATGCTTATTGGCTCATTGGCGTTAACAAGAACCTTTAGGTATCGAACTTTGGTACCGAAAGACAAGACATTTTTTGATACTCGATGGTACTGAGGCGATTCGGTCAGTGCCTAAAAAGTATTGAACTCGATAAGGCTGCACGGGGAACAGAGCAATAGGCGTCCTTTAATGTTGTGTAGCAGTGGTCCAGTGTGTTAGTGTCCCTGATGGGACACTTAATATGCTGTACTAAGGCTTTGGGAGTTTGTGGCTGAGGTTTGCTCTGTTGAGGTCCCCAAGAATAATGAGCAGGGAGTCTGGATATTTTTCTCCATGTTAGTTATCTGGTCGGCCAGGTGTAGTAACGCCTCACTAACTAACACGCAGAGCAGGACACTGCCTCACTTCTATGCCATGTGACATGGTTCGGAGTGACTGTCAAACCATTTTTCCAAAAGTTGTCTGATACCCAGCCAAAGGGTGTTGTTCATTGGTCTGGCCTCTTGCCAAATGCTGGCCTTTCCAACTCCACGGCAGGTAGAGGCCATACTCCAAAGGAACAGGAGGTTGAGGTACAGCCTTTTTCTCAAGTTGATGGGTATGGTGACCTGATGTAACATCAGTGGTGCCACTGGGCCTCCTGTATTTATGACCCTTCCAAATTCTGATCAATGGCCTCCATTTAGACCCACGGTTACATGGATCCAAGAGAGTCAGGGTGTCCACCTGATGGCTACTAGTGTTACGAACATGGAGAGATAAGGCATATGTTGCCAAGGGCATCTCACTAGGTTTGATCCCATCACATCGGGAGGTAGTGGTAACCAACACTTTGCCCACAGGGTGGGGGGCAGTGTGGCAGCACCGGGCAGTGAGTGGCCTCTGGACAAGCCAGGAAAGGATAGAGCACATAAATGTGCTCGAGCTCCGTGCTATAAGTTTGGCACTGCACAGGTTCCTGCCGTATTTGAGAAGCAGGCATGTTCTTGTTTGGTCTGACAATACGTTGGCTGTCTACCATGTACATCTGCAAGTGGAAACCAGGTTGGCTACACGTGACAGCGACAACTGGTATAGGCTTAAACCCGCTTGGCCAGCCTCAGAGCCATGTACTTGCCAGGGCCAGAAAACGTGGTGGCAGACTACCTCTCCTGCCAGACACCTCCCTCAGGAGAGTGAAGACTCCACCCAGTGATTGTTGAGCAGATATGGCGCAAATATGACACAGCAGAAGTGGAACTCAGAGCCCACAACCCACTGCTCCCTTTGGTTTTCACTGATGAAGGAAACAAGTTCATTTGGACAGGATAACCTGGCACACCCATGGCCAGATCGTCTCCTCTATGCCTTTCTGCCATTCTGATTGATAACGTTATGTTGCACAGAATGCAGCAAAGCAACTGCAAACTCCTGTTAATGGTCCCAAACTGGCAGGAAAACTCTGGTTTCCAGTGATACACAAGCTTTTAGACGGATTTGATGCAATAAGATTTGAGCTGCGCCCATGCACCTTTGCCCTTTTTTATAGGGTCAATGTCGCTGCTCCCCATGCAGTAGCAGCAGCTGTCTGCCAAGTTAAGTGGGATTCCTCGTGACGACGTTGTTAGTAGTCATCCAATGTTAAGCACTGCCTCTGGTGATCATCCAGAATTCATAGAGCTATAGTTACATACGTAACTCTCGTTTTGTGGGAACACTAAATGTTCAGTTTCAATACCATATACCAGAAGAAGGTCGACGGTGTGGTTAAAACAGTGAGTCGGTTCATGAACAGAGAAGCCAATTGAATCTAACAGAGAGATAAACGCTGTAATAAGGCTATCATTCTCAACGTCCACAGACACATCACTGAGAACGAGATGAGTCAGAGTCACAGAGACAAGTCCAATTCACAATGCCAGCTAGGTCAAGTCAAGTCTGACTCAAGACTAGAAAAACTCAAGTCTTAAGATTGAGACATCAAGATATGACTCTAGACTTGGACATTGTTTTTAAACATCATGGGTCAAGCCTGTGCTTCACACAGTTAATCAAATTATGCGAGTCAAGTCCTGGAGAAGGCGTTGATTGGCCCACTTTTTTTGTCCAGAAACACTGGACACTTCCTGTTATTTTCCGATACTTGTGAATCCGGATTGGTCTGATCTGTAAACTACTTCCTGTGTCCTTCAGGATGGAGAGGATTAAAACTCGACAGCAGAAGTTCCGCAGAGGAAAAGAGAAGATGTTGAGCTGGAAACGAGACAGCGTTCAAACTGATGGTCTGTAAACAAACATCAGTTGCCTTGGTAACAGTGTGGCATTTGCAGCTGTCAATCACAGAATGAATGAATTTGTGTTTTGTGTTTCTGTTATTGTTTTGTTTGAATTTGTAGGTCAAGAAAACAAGAAGGGGCAGCGACAGAAGGAGTGGTGGAGACCATGGGTAAACCACGCCTCTAGTGAGTCACCTGTGACTTGTGATCATCATGCTTACCTGTGTTTTCAGAGCTGTGTGTGCACTTCAGGTCTTTCTGAGTAACTGTCTGTCTGATCTGTCTGTCTGCCTGCAGTGGTGAGAAGTGGTGACTATTACCTGTTTGAGACAGACAGTGAGGAGGAGGATGAGGAGAAGGAGGAGGAAGAGGAGAAGAAGGAGGAGCTACCTGAGAAATCAGCCTTCCAAGTGAGAGTCTCCATTTACATTTGCTCATTTGGTGCAGATGCTTTTATCCAAATCGACTTACATATGAGGAACAACATACAAGCATCAACAGAGAATCAAATACAGATCTACAAGTGACAATACAAACTAGTAAAAACAGCAATACATTATAACTACTAAGAGCCAATAGCACATATCGAATCACTGGGGTAAATACCTAGGGGAAGAAGGGGCATCTCCTGAGTGGCCAGGAAAGGGTGGCTGGGTGTGCATAAATGCATGAGCTGTGCATAAAAACCTCA
Source organism: Lepomis macrochirus (assembly GCA_024633595.2). Lineage (NCBI taxonomy): Eukaryota > Metazoa > Chordata > Actinopteri > Centrarchiformes > Centrarchidae > Lepomis > Lepomis macrochirus. The sequence continues at coordinate 102,640 of JALXJV020000011.1, read as the reverse complement.
TAAAAATTAAAACCACAGGAGCAATAGTGCAAACGAATAGGAGAGTAAAATGTGGACTCTTAACACTAGAACCGCCATGACGGTCATTTTGACCGTTTTCAAATTTATATCTGCAATAACTTTGTTGAAAAAATAAATAAAATCCCGCTGGTACCTGACTTTTCCTAAACATGTCTGTACTTTCATTTAAAATGTTTTTCATATAAATTACACATAAGGCAAAAGAACAAATTAACATTTTTACCTATTTCGGCCAGAGACGGTCATTTTGACCGCACGGAATTTTGCGGTATTCTTTTGTTACCTTTCCCTGAAACTATGGCCCTGCATGCTTCAGAACTTGAATAGTGATAATTCGGATGCATGGGAACAATCGGAGGTGGAAAGTGACCGCAACGTTTTCGTTACATAAACATTTCCTCCTCATCAAGAGGCGGCTGCTTTCACCAGACACGTCGGATCCAGATGTCGGCTGATCCTGGTGAGCTCCGCAGCAACTCAAGTTCATGCAGCAACTTGTAGAGGAGCTGAGAGCGCAGTTCATGGAGGAGAAAAGTTGGCACAAGGTTCCAGTCAGCAGCAGAAGCAACCACCGCAGCTGACACCAAAGCGGAGGCAGTGGCAGGTTCGGAGAAGTGCAGTCAAAAACAAAACCCACGACACCTGCTGCTTCGTTATGTTTTAGATCAGCTCGTTTCCAGCTTTTTCTATTAGCCTATTTCCTGTATTAACATATTAAAATAAAATGCTTTATAATTAAATAAGATACTTTTGTTATTATCTTGTTCTGAGTTAGGTTGAATGGATATGGAAATACAGCCGATCTGTTGTGATATGCGATAATTACGGTAGGCTACCTAATTATTATTAATTGTATAATATAAACTTGTTTAAATGTAAATTTTGGTTTATTTTGTTTTTTTAAAGATATCCTAATACAATAAATGCATTAATCTCTCAATTTTGTATTTATTATTAAAGATATAGAGTTTGGAATGTAGCGGTCAAAATGACCGCTTGTGGCAGTTCTAGTAGTTTTGGAATTCTGGCGCTTCTAGTGTTAAACATCAGATCTCTCTCTTCTAAAGGTGTACTAGTAAATGAACTAATATCAGATTATGAAATTGATTTATTCTGTCTTACTGAAACCTGGCTGGGTGATGGAGAATATGTGAGCCTAAATGAATCCACCCCTCCCAGTCATATGAATACTCACATTCCTCGAAGCACAGGCCGAGGAGGTGGAGTTGCAGCTATCTTTGACTCCAGCCTAGTAATCAGCTCTAAACCTAAACTAAATTATAACTCATTTGAAAGCCTTGTTCTGAGTCTTTCACACCCAAGCTGGAAATCACTGCAACCAATTCTATTTGTTATAGTGTACCGAGCACCTGGGCCGTACTCTGAATTCTTATCTGAATTTGCAGAGTTTTTGTCAACTTTAGTCCTTAAAACGGACAAAGTTATTATTGTAGGGGATTTTAATATTCATGTGGATGTAGAGAATGACAGCTTTAGTACTGCGTTCATCTCTCTATTAGATTCAATTGGCTTCTCTGAAGCCCCTTTTCCACCAAAGCATTTTGAGAGCCGGTTCGGAGCCGGTGCCTACTCGTGAACCAGTTCTTTGTGTTTCGACAGCCAAAGAACCAGTTCTCAGCCAGGAAAACTGGTTCCAAAGCGGCACCAACTCTTTGCTGGACTAGAACCGTTCTTTTACCACGTACACAGTGACACAATGACGTCGTTCGCTGGGCTCTCTAGTCTGTGGAAAAACAAACAGGTTCTGATAAGGTTCGCAAGTTGAACCAACTTTGAACCAGCACCAGTTCCGAACCAGTTCTTTTTTGGTGGAAAAGAGGTACCAGAGTGTTCATGAACCGACTCACTGTTTTAATCACACCCTCGACCTTGTTCTGGTATATGGTATTGAAATTGAACATTTAATAGTGTTCCCACAGAATCCCTCTTTATCTGACCACTGTTTGATAACTTTTGAGCTTGTACTGCTGAACTACCCTCCACTGGGCAAAAATTTCTATACAAGATGTCTGTCTGATAGCGCTATAGCTAAATTTAAGGATGCCATCCCATCGGCTCTAAATTCACTATCAGGTATCAAAGTAACAGAGGACTCTTATGCGAATTTCAGTCCCTCCCAAGTCGATCATCTTGTTGATAGTGCTGCAGGCTCGCTGCGAACAACACTTGACTCTGTAGCCCCTCTAAAAAAGAAAATACTAAAACAAAGACGGTTAGCTCCATGGTATAATACTGAAACTCGCAAATTAAAGCAAATATCACAGAAACTGGAGAGGAATTGGCGTTCCACCAAACTGGAAAATTCTCGTTTAATTTGGCAAGATAGTCTTAAAACTTATAGGAAGGCCCTCCGTAATGCCAAAGCAGCGTACTACTCGTCATTAATAGAGGAAAATAGGAACAACCCCAGGTTTCTTTTCAGCACTGTAGCCAGGCTGACAGAAAGTCACAGCTCTATTGAGCAAAGTATTCCCATAGCTCTCAGTAGTTACGACTTCATGAGCTTCTTTAATGATAAAATTCTAGCTATTAGAAACAAAGTCCACCAAGACCTGCCCTCAACTGGCACCGACTTAACTCAATACTCAGGGACTTTAGAAACCGCTGTAAAACCAATTATATGTTTAGACTGCTTTGCTTCCCTCAGTCTTTATCAACTAACTTCAATAATTTCTTCATCTAAACCATCAACCTGCCTCTTAGACCCCATCCCGACTAGGCTGCTTAAAGAAATTTTGCCCTTGGTTGGCACTTCTCTACTGGATGTGATCAATTTGTCTTTATCAACAGGCTATGTGCCACAGTACTTTAAAGTAGCTGTAATTAAACCTCTTCTGAAAAAGCCCAACCTGGATCCAGACGTTTTAGCCAACTATAGACCTATATCTAACCTTCCATTTATCTCTAAGGTCCTGGAGAAAGCAGTCGCGAAACAGCTGTGTGACTTTCTACATAGCAATAGTTTATTTGAGGATTTTCAGTCAGGATTTAGAGCTCATCATAGCACAGAGACAGCACTGGTGAAAATTACTAATGACCTAACTGCATCAGACAAAGGACTTGTTTCGGTACTGGTTTTATTAGATCTTAGTGCTGCATTTGATCAAGCTCCTCTCCTGTGGAACCATGATGCACTGAGCTCCTCTCTCCTCTTCTCTCTCTCCCTCTGAGTGCAACCTCTTCCCATTAATGCATGTTACTAACTCGAATTCTTCCGTTTCCCGTAGTCGTGTCCTTTCTCCTCTCTCCTCCTATCACTTCCTGCAGGTGTTTGTGGCTCTGGAGCTGTGGAGTCTGGATCTGTGGTTGTGGGTCACCTGCTGTCCCTGTGTTCCTGCTTGACACCTCCTGCTACAAATATTGTTACTAGTCCTATCATTAATACTTCTCACTACTATAAATATCTGTGCCATTATTCATTCAGTCCTACCTACCACCTTTACTGCCTGTACCTCTGTGTGGATATTGTTAAGGCTGCATTCCCCCCATTGCTCCCTCCTTCCCCACCCTCCCAACCAGCTCAGGCAGATGGCCGCACACCCTGAGCCACGGTTCTGTTCGATCACATCACAGACTACGGCCTAGACGTACTCTTTATGAAAAGAGACACGAGATAACTGTTGTTGTGATTTGGCGCTATATAAATAAAACTGAATTGAATGGAAAGCCTTATTGACTTGAATTTGATTCAAGAGGACACGGGGAACCAGTGGAGGTCACTGACTAATGGAGGGACGAGTCCTTTTGGGCTCAAAAACCAGATGGGCTGCTGCATTCTGAACTATTTTTAGGGGTTTGAAGAGAAGGGGGCCTAGCATTGAGCCTCCATTAGTGTTTGTTAAACTCTTCACAGCTCATAAACACAGTACCTGTGACAAGGGGTTAAAGGTATGAAGGTGTTCTACAGTCTAAAACTGCTTGGGATCACCATCATAACTCCACCTCCAAGGACTGTAAATTGAGATTATTTGTCAGGATTTGTCTCCTAAGTCGGAAATGAACTTTGAAATTCTGAAGAAAATCTGAAGCTGTAAATTGGACTTATAATAGAACATCATCTGCATACAGAGAAACTCTGTGTCCAAAGCCCTTTATACTTTGGACTCTACTACCATTTTGCAAAGGGTAGTCTGGAGGATAGATGTACAACAATAAGATGGTTGAGTAGTCCTTTTTATAGAGAATTCCCTGTCATGGTTCAGTAAAGTGGGAGGGCACATGTAAAACTGATGTCAGAAAAAAAGTTTTGAATGGAAACAAAGTTATGAGTAAATTTAAGGAAAGAAACTAAATGTTTTTAAGCTTTGAAGCGTAAAGTTAAATTTGTCCTTTAGGATCAAGCTGATGAACTGATGTTATAATGGTTGTCCGCCTTTATTTGTCAGTTTGTCTACCATGCCTGGATAACAGACTCCAGAACAGCAATGCGAACTCGCAACAACCAGAAGAAACTCTGGAAAAAAAACTCCTCAGAGCGAAGGAGCAGGAAGGAGGAGCAGAGAGGAGGTGAGTATTAGGAGGGGATGGTGTCAGCCGGCAACCCGCTCTTCAGGAGGAAGAGCGGGTTGCCCGTAAATCGGAAGGTGGGCGGTTCAATCACCGGCTCCTCCAGGCTACATGTCGAAGTGTCCTTGGGCAAGATACTGAACCCCAAATTGCCCCTGGTGGCTGTTCCACCAGTGTATGGATGTGTGTGAATGGTGAATGCAGACGTAGTGTAAAAAGCGCTCTGAGTGGTCGAAAAGATCTAGATCTAGAAAAGCAAATATTAATCTGGCATGGGCCGGTTGTTCAAAGTATCCTGCGGTATGAAAAAGTCAAATTTTCCTTTATACCGTTGCTGCGATATCAGCTGTTTTTTATGTCTTGCCAAAGACAGTGTTGGGCAAGTTACTCAGAAATTGTAATATATTACAAGTTACTTATTACTCCTTATAAAAATAATATTACTCCTTACTGGGTAATAAAGTATGTTACCCGTTACGTTACTGTATTACTTTAACTATTTCACTATGCATCTTAAACTGTCACACAAGATTTGGCAGTAGCTACTTACAGCTGATGAAAGAACATCTCTCTCCCTTCCTTTTGTTAGTTTTTGGCTAATGTTCAGTAACGCAGTGTTACTTGGATGAGTAACTGTAATATTACTTTTCTGGAAATGTAATCCGTTATGTAGTAATATTATTATGTAAGTAATATTATTTACTGCCCAACACTGGTCAACGACTGAAAGTTGAGGAATCCCGCAGGTTGTGTGCAGAGTCCGCTTGGTTTGAGCAGTCAGTCACCTGTGTGTAGGACTGCTGAAGGAGGGAAACCCCTGAACACTTCCCACCACTGAAAAAGACAAAGTCTGCCGTATGAGATGCCGTTAATATGATATCCCATCTATCGGAGTGCCACCCATCACTCTTTGCTAAATTAAACACTAGCACTATCTCGAAATTCTCAAACAACATAAATCTCGAACATTGGCAACAAGCAAAGCGAGTTAGCGTGTTTCGCACGGGTGAAATAAATACTACTGGCTCACTACTGAGGCAGATAACAGGGCTAATAAACTAGCTAACATCAGCTAGTTTCTGTCACGGTTTGTCGTGTGCGTTGGCAGAAACAGGTTTTAGGACCCAAACGCAGGACACAGAGGCAGAGCAGGTACAGTTTGTGGATATTTAATAAAGCCAAACCAAACTTTCAGCAGAGTCCAGAAAAACAAAAGTAGTCCACAAACACAGAAAATCCAAATGGGAAACAAATACTAAATCCAAAGAACAGAAAGCAAAGTCCAAACCTAGGTTGTCCGCAGAGCAGCAAAAACACTATCCATTAACAAAAGATCCAGGGAAGACAGAACAAAGGATAATCCAATAAACCAGGCAAGCAGGGAGGCAGGCAGACAGGCAAAAAAACAGGCAAGACACACGGCAAGCAAATACATGCGACAAACCAGCAACAACTAAACAGAAGCAACAAACATTTAAGCACTGGCTAACGAGGAGGGTGGGAGCAACACAGGTGAGTGGGATCAGGGCTAACGAGGTAGGCAGAGAGACAGCAGGGGGAAACAGAGACACACACAGGTGCAAAACACAAGACCATACATAAACTGGGACACAAGGTATTAAGTGGACAAGCAAAAGGAACAGAGTAACTACAGAAGTAACAGACACCAGCAAACAGATCACAAATAAACACACAAGGAACACAGACTGAAACTGAGAACAAAACAGAACTCAGGTAGACATGGGGCAATATAACACATAAGAACACAGACCAGAAGTAAACACTCAGACACAGAACTAACAGAACAAAAGACCAGGAACATGACAACTGACTAACAGGACGGAGTACGAACAGAGACGGGACCAACCGGACTGGGGACTAGGACATGGAACAAACACACAGACTAAATAACAGAATAAGGAACTAAACAGATAAGAATAAACTCAGAACAGGTGACATAACTGACATGCAAAACCAAAACCCTCAGACCAAAAACCCAGCACACAGGACGTCGTGAGGTCGTGACAGTTTCACCTCTCATATTACTTCACAGAGCAGGGGAGAGCAGAGTGCTACATTTCTGATTTAGTGCAATAATTAAATTTAGCTGGTATCACATCCATACTTTTGTTTACATCAACCACCACTGTCTACATCTATTTAAAAAGGAAAGAAGATAAACAACTGCTGGCTCTGGTGTCTTTTCCACTTTTTGCTGTACGGAGAGTATGTAAAAAACAATGTGTGCTTCAACACTACAACAATGATAACTGATTTATAGCAGCAGTATATTTGTTGTTGCTTCAAAATAAAATATATTGTGTTCAATTCAAAAAAGGTGGATGTTTTTTAGCCAGACATTAAAAATAATACACTTTAGAGGTGTAATTACAATAATTTGATACTATGATAATTTTTATCTTGTTTTATATTAAGGTTATCACACCATCAAAATCTCAAACCGGTCCATGCCTACTCTGCATCACCTACCCCTAACTCTACCCTGATCACGTACCCTTTCCTACCCCGAAAAGTACAGAACATTTTTATACAAATGGGAAACAACATCATCATCATCAGAGATGACGTGGAGCCTCAGTGTACTGATGGAGCAGCTGAGAACAGCACAGAACAGGCAGCACATTTGACCGTTGGTTAAAACTGGACTACATTTAACAGAAAAGTTTTTGTAGATCATAACCTCTATTTTCGTGACATTTGATGACCATACTTTCCAAATGTAACAGGGTGGATCTCCTGGACAGTTTCTGACAGACAGCACATTTCAGTAGTAATGCAGGTTTACTGGTGAGCTGCCACCACAGTGATGATTCATCTTCAGTCTCGTACAAAGTTTCAGATCTAACCACATAACGCAGCTTCTTCTGATGAAGTCAGACATTTCTCCCGTTGACTCGACATCATAACATGGACATGTCTCTGTGGTATTTTAAAGTCCCACCCCAGATGAAATTAATGTGTTATTGATATAATAAAATATAAATAAAGATTATAAAAGAGCTGACCTTGTTGTGACAAAGACTGATTCACAGAGCTAAATATCATAGAAAAGAAAATCAAAGGGAATCACAACGTGTGATAAAAGGAGTTAAAACAAAGGCCCAGAAAACAACATCTGTGTAAATGTGACATTAAAAGAAACCTACAGAGACGTTTCTGAATATACTTCCATCACAGCTTTAGTGAATGAAATGAAAGGAGCTTTGGATTCTCCTCTGTGTAGCTACAGGAGAGAGAAAATGTAGAGAGTATCGGGCTAACCTTAACCAGCCAGCTAACTGTGACTTCTCCACCTCTTCAGCAGCTGGAGTTATAGAAGTGACGGAGGAGAAAGAGGAGGACGGAGAGGAGGAGGAGAAAGAGGAGGGACCAGGTAGGAGGTCTTACCACCTGGAACATCATAATAATCACCCAGGACAGTACCAGTGTGTGATGTTTGTGTGTCTGCACTCGAGCAAAGTTTCCTTTGTGATGGAAGAAGCTCCACTCCCTAGTTTTTCTCTAGATCCACCAGAGGGAGGAATCTTTGTCACACCCCCAGTTAAACTTTCTTTATAGTTTTAAATCAGGTCCTTCAGTATTTGGATCAAGTAGCTTGTGGAGAATAAGGCAAGCATTTGCAGCTTTCTACTTTACACATTTCTATCTTCTGCTGCTGATAGTAAACTGACTGAATTATTATATGAAGTATTGAATATATATATATATATATATATATATATATATATGGGGCTGGAAAAGGCTGGACTGAAGGACAGCACAGAGGCACTAATCATGGCGGCACAAGAACAGGCACTCAGTACAAGATCAATAGAGGCTGGGGTCTACCACACCAGGCAGGACCCCAGGTGCAGACTGTGCAAGGATGCCCCTGAGACAGTACAGCACATAACAGCAGGGTGTAAGATGCAGGCAGGAAGTGCGTACATGGAACGCCATAACCAGGTAGCTGTCATAGTGTACAGGAACATCTGCCACGAGTACGGGCTGGAAGTCCCAAGGTCAAAATGGAAGACACCTCCTAAGGTAGATGAGAATGACCGAGCTAAGATCCTGTGGGACTTCAAGATCCAGACTGACAAACTGGTGATGGCTAACCAACCAGACATTGTGTTGATCGACAAACAGCAGAAGAAGGCAGTAGTGATAGATGTGGCAATACCAAGCGACAGCAACATCAGGAAGAAGGAACACGAGAAGCTTGAGAAATACCAAGGGCTGAAAGAGGAGCTAGAAAAGATGTGGGAAGTAAGAGCAACAGTGGTGCCAGTGGTAATCGGAGCACTGGGGGCTATGACCCCCAAACTGGGAGATTGGCTACAGCAGATTCCAGGTAAAACATCAGAGGTCTCTGTCCAGAAGAGTGCAGTCCTAGGAACAGCTAAGATACTGCGCAGAACCCTCAAACTCCCAGGCCTCTGGTAGAGGACCCGAGCTGGAGGATGACACATACCACCCCGCAAGGGGCTAAAGGGGATATATATATATATATATATTTATTCAATACTTCCATCAGTCTTTTCTAACCTCTGGAACAAAACCTGGAAGTTTGAAGTTCTGGTTTCACTGTGGCTCTCTATACTGGTCCAGGTTGAGCTCAGTTCTATCTGATCACATTAGGTTGTCCCTGCAGGGTTAAACAGAGGGACACTAGAAATGCTTTCTGTCTACAGACAGCAGAGTTGGACTGAACCTTTTCAGTTTTCTACTCCTTTTACTATTTGAGTGACTTTTGATCGCTGACTCATGAATGGCTTCAGTAAGCAATGAATTCAGATTGAATTAATTCAGATTCAGTAATAATATTGTAAACTGAATTCAGACTCCAAACCTATTATAGTCTAAACATGGAGTCCAGCCCCCACAACACCTTCACTATGACTTTAAAAATGTTACTGTGAGGACGACTAACACGAGCTAATGATGTGTGTTTCAGAAACCGCGTTGCGTCGGTTCTGCAACACGTTGCGGTTCTGTTGGGTTCTACTGTCAGCTCTGCTGGACTCTCTGACTGCCTGGCTCAGAGGCCTGTGTCAGGAACACATCGACATATCCACCGTGCTCCGAATAGAGCACTGCATGCTAACGCAGCAGGCCAAGCAGGTATACACTCAGGACTACAGTCTTCCACAGTAGGTGGAAGTGTTGGAACTACGACAAAGATGGAATCATGGTGTTTGTCAAGACTGCAACAGTTTGTTGATTAGATTTTTTGCTCATTCAGGGTAATGTTCCCACCAGAGAGGCAATCCACATTTACTATCAAGAACAGATGATGAAAACCTCCACAGAGTTAGGCCTGGACTTCAGTACCCATCAGGCCGAGGGCCAGACCTCAGCAGAGAGGAGAATGGTGGAAGGAGAAGGAGAGGGAGTGAGTCCTGAAATAGGTGAAGAAGAAGAAGGAGGACAAACAGCCGAGGAGAAACCAGAGACTAAACCAGCATATTATCCAACATCAGGAAGAGATCCACTCAAGCTAGAACTATCAGGAGCAGATTGTCCCGATGAAAGCGAACCAGTATCAACAAGAGAAACAAAAACAAAAACTGTTACAGGAGCAGAGCCATCTGAAACAGAACCAGAATCAGCATCAGGAGGAGATGTTCCAGGTGAACTAGTGTCAGCAGAGGAAACTTCAGGGGTAGCAGAAGCTCCATCCGTAGGAGGTAAACCAGAGGCAGTAACAGCACAGGGTAACCCATTAGTGGAAAGTGAAGATTACCCAGAATGCCTGGTGGCTAAATCCAGCCAAAGATTGCGACCCAAACTGTCCAGGATGAAGATCGTCCAGTCTTCATCCTCTTTGTCATCAGAGGAGGAAAGCACCAGCCGGATTAACAGGTTGGTCCTTCTTGAAATACTTAAAAGTAAATACATTCCTAAGCTGCAGGCGGGTTGGTGGCAGGTCAGTTTACCAGACAAGTCTGTCGTAGTCTTGAGCATTAAAGGGTTACTTATTCTACCTTCTACCTTCAGAAGTTGCAGCAGGTCTTAAAGGTCAAAGCACGCAGATGTTTCACCAGGTCGTAAAGGTGCGAAGCGCGCAGAGGTTTCCACAGGTCTTAAAGGTAGAAGCGCGCAGAGGTTTCCGCAGGTCGTAAAGGTCGTAACGCGCAGAGGTTTCTGCAGGTCTTAAAGGTAGAAGCGCGCAGAGGTTTCAGCAGGTTGTAAAGGTCGTAACGCGCAGAGGTTTCAGCAGGTCGTAAAGGTAGAAGCGCGCAGAGGTTTCAGCAGGTCGTAAAGGTCGTAACGCGCAGAGGTTTCAGCAGGTCGTAAAAGTCAAGTAGCGCAGAGGTTTCAGCAGGTCTTAAAGGTAGAAGCGCCGCTGGGTTTCAGCAGGTCTTAAAGGTCGTAACGCGCAGAGGTTTCAGCAGGTCTTAAGGGTAGAAGCGCGTACAGGTTTCAGCAGGTCTTAAAGGTCGTAACGCGCAGAGGTTTCAGCAGGTCTTAAAGGTCGAAGCGCGCAGAGGTTTCAGCAGGTCTTAAAGGTAGAAGCGCGCAGAGGTTTCAGCAGGTCTTAAAGGTAGAAGCGCGCAGAGGTTTCAGCAGGTCGTAAAGGTCGTAACACGCAGAGGTTTCAGCAGGTCTTAGAGGTCGAAGCGCGCAGAGGTTTCAGCATGTCTTAAAGGTAGAAGCGCGCAGAGGTTTCAGCAGGTCTTTAAGGTCGAAGCGCGCAGAGGTTTCAGCAGGTCGTAAAGGTAGAAGCGCGCAGAGGTTTCAGCAGGTCTTAAAGGTAGAAGCGCGCAGAGGTTTCAGCAGGTCTTAAAGGTCGAAGCGCAGAGGTTTCAGCATGTCTTAAAGGTAGAAGCGCGCAGAGGTTTCAGCAGGTCTTAAAGGTCGAAGCGCAGAGGTTTCAGCATGTCTTAAAGGTAGAAGCGCGCAGAGGTTTCAGCAGGTCTTAAAGGTAGAAGCGCGCAGAGGTTTCAGCAGGTCTTAAAGGTCGAAGCGCAGAGGTTTCAGCAGGTCTTAAAGGTAGAAGCGCGCAGAGGTTTCAGCAGGTCTTAAAGGTAGAAGCGCGCAGAGGTAGCAGGTCGTAAAGGTCGTAACGTGCAGAGGTTTCAGCAGGTCTTAAAGGTAGAAGCGCGCAGAGGTTTCAGCAGGTCGTAAAGGTCATAACGCACAGAGGTTTCAGCAGGTCTTAAAGGTAGAAGCGCGCAGAGGTTTCAGCAGGTCGTAAAGGTCATAACGCACAGAGGTTTCAGCAGGTCTTAAAGGTAGAAGCGCGCAGAGGTTTCAGCCACATCAGCTCTTAATTTCTTGTTCTCTGTTTGAACAGCTGTGAAGAACCAAATCATCAACTTCTTGTTGACACGCAGCCGATGCACACCATGACCAGCGCCTCCTCCCCCACCTCGCTCTCCTCTCCCCTCCTCCCCCCCTCCTACAGCCTTGCTCTTGGCCTGGACCTGCACGAAGAGGAGGCGGGGGGCGCAGAGGAACAAAGCGGCAGGAGTCAGTTGCTGGTTCAGACTCTGGGGGAAAGGAGGGACTTCCTGTCTGACTCGGTCTCCACTTCCTGTCCGCTGGCATCTCGCACTCAGGAGCTGACAGCCAGCGAGCTGCTCAGGAACAGGTGAGTCATAAGTGAGTCACAGATCATTCACCTGGAACCTGCTGATAATTCTCATTCTGTGGATCTCTGTTTCAGGACTTTTTATGATGAGGAGCTGGAGGCATCAGACCAGTTCTACGCCAACCAACACCAGCTGCTCCAGTTGTGCTACGCCCTCTATAACATCCTGGCAGCCAGGTAAACTCTGAACCGTGGTAACTCCACAGATCCCTCTCTGCTTGCTGAGATACTCAGAAGTCCTTTCCTGGTTGCTCTGGCTCCTGCTCCCCTCCCCTCAGGTCGGAGACGGTGTGTTACCTGGTCATTGTGTTGAACCACATCGTGTCTGCCAGCTGTCTGACGCTGGTACTTCCTGTTCTGGTGTTTCTCTGGGCGACGCTGTCCGTCCCTCGACCCAGTAAGACCTTCTGGATGACGGCCATCATCTACACCGAGGTTGACCTGCTGTTCTTATTTACCTACAAACTGTATTATTCATCTGTCAGCAGGTGTTACATTCACGCTCCCTGTCTGTGTCCTCAGGTTGCCATCGTCATCAAATATTTCTTCCAGTTCGGTTTCTTTCCGTTCAACCAGAAGCTGGAGGTGGACCGCTCCAAACCATTCCATCCCCCGAACATCCTGGGGGTGGAGAAGAAGGAAGGCTACGTCCTGTATGACCTGCTGCAGCTGCTTGCTTTGTTCTATCACCGAGCCATACTCAAGGTCAAAAACACTAAATTATCATATCGCCTCTCAACACATTATTTCTCCTCTACACTATTTACTTCGGCACAAGCTGCTTCCCGGTGTAAAAGGACGTAGCGCTTGCGCAAAATGTTCTTGTTGTTGTGAATCACGGCGTATCATGTGGACATGGAGTCCTGCCGTGCAGAGAATAAAAGTGTGCAAACTAAAGAAATGTCGTGTTTATTCCTAGTAACGCCACCGAGGCATACATAGTAATTATAGTACCACACCTTTCTCCACCTTCCTCCTCCAGTGCCATGGACTGTGGGACCAGACTGTGCCCACGGAGGCCGACACTCTCTGTCACCACTACAACCAGGCTGACTCCGCCCACCCTGTCACCTTCATCGAACCTGATGACCCCAACAACACGCTACGGCGACGTGGCAGGAGAAGGATGCGCTCCAGCTCCACACAGCAGCGCTCTCCTGCAGGTAGAATCAAACGCACCGTAACACAAAAAGGCGGTGTTGCAGAGTTCTAATGCATATATTTTAAAGTTATACAAAGGCTTTTGTGTCTCAGAGTGAGCTGTGTGAAGTCTGATAAATGTCCTGAAGTTATGAATGAATGACTGATTTTGTTTGATGATTAGAAAACACGTAAAACTCTGCTCTGCAGTCGTCAGGTTTATCCTACCTGGCATTTGCTGGCTTTCTGTCCATATCAAGTGTTGATGAAAAAAATCAACGGCCAAAATGTCCAGTGGCAAATATAATGAAATAAATAAATGAATTAATAGCATATGAAATAGCCAGATACTGTGTGACTTCAAAGATTTGAAGTTGCTCTTCTGACTGTCCCATTGGTGGCCTTAGCTACGTTTCACTCGTTTGATATAAACTGAAGTTTATAGTGGCCCCCAAACAAAGTGGGACACATCACATGATCTAGTTAGTCCAGCATCTGAAGGAACTTTACTGTTTTAAATTATTTACTGAGAGAAAAGCATTTCAAAGATCGGCAAGTAAGAAGAAGGGAAGACGGAGTTTTCTCGGTTCTGTTGGCCCAGGTGACTCTGAAACAGCAGCCAGGTAGGTACCAGGAGTTTCTGAGTGAAAGAAGAAAAACCTCAGGTGTGGAGTCCGTGGAGAAGGTCCATCAGTCAGTCCACAGAGACGGTCCACAGAGAAGGTCCACCAGTCAGTTCACAGAGAAGGTCCACCAGTAAGTCCATGGAGACGGTCCACAGAGAAGGTCCACCAGTCCGTTCATAGAGAAGTTTCACCAATCAGTCCACAGAGAAAGTCCACCAGGCAGTTCATGGAGACAGTCCACAGAGAAGATCCACCAGTCAGTTCACGGAGAAGGTCCACCAGTCAGTCCAGGGAGACAGTCCACAGAGAAGGTCTACCAGTCAGTTCACGGAGACAGTCCACAGAGAAGGTCCACCAGTCAGTTCACAGACACAGTCCCCAGAGAAGGTCCACCAGTCAGTTCACAGACACAGTCCCCAGAGAAGGTCCACCAGTCAGTCAGCTGTCAGACAGCTTGGAAAAAGGCTTTGGTGAACACACACGGTGCAAAGAAACATATGTTAATGTTTTCTTTATCATGTGTTTTCAGGCAGCGTGAGCTCCAGACCTCAGCAGCCCAGCAGGTTGGATCTGCTGCTGGAGAAACTCAGAGAAGTTTCCATCAGAGCCAGGAAGTATTCTGTCAGCAGGTATGCTAACACTAATGCTAATGTCTTTTCCAATTTGAATTTATCGCTCAACTGATTTTTTGGTGATGGGTTGATATCAATGATTCGACATTATGAATCAAACGATAGCAAGACAAACTGAATATAACAGGAGGTGCACTGCCCAAACCTTCAACATGACCTCCAGCTCCTGGGGTGATGTTTCTGACAAAACTGTCCGGAACTGACTCCATGAGGGCCCCAAGTCCTCTTCTGAGATCTGTGCTCACAGCCCAGCACTGTGCAGAGATCACCTAGAATACTAGAGAACACCAGCGATCTTCTAGAACACTAGAGAACACCTAGAACAGCAGAAAACAGCAGAAAACACCAGAGAACACTAGAGTACACCTAGAACAGCAGAAAACACCAGAGAACACTAGAGAACACTAGAGAAAAACCTAGAACAGCAGAAAACACCAATTCAATTCAATTTTATTTATATAGCGCCAAATCACAACAACAGTTATCTCACAGCGCTTTTCATAAAGAGCAGGTCTAGACCGAACTCTGAAGTTATTTACAGAAGCCCAACAATTCCCACCAAGAGCAAGCACTAGGCGACACAGGCAAGGAAAAACTTCCTTTAAGAGGCAGAAACCTCGAGCAGAACCATGGCTCAGGGTGGGCGGCCATCTCCCTCGACCGGTTGGGGGTGAGGGGGAGAGAGAGAGAGAGCAAGAGAAAGAGAGAGAGGGCAAGAGAGAGAAGGACAGAGAGAGAGAGAGCAGAGGGAGGCAGCCTACACAGTATACACATAGAGGTACAGACAGTAAAGGTAATGTTGGTACAGATTGAATGAAAAATGGTACAGATATTTATAGTAATGTTAATGATAATAATAATAACAGTAATAATAGCAATAGGACTAGTAACAGCAGTTGCAACTGTAGCAGAGGGCGTCGAGCAGGAACACGGGGGCAGCAGGAGACTCCCAACCACAGATCCAGACTCCACAGCTCCAGAGCCAGCAACACCCGCAGGAAGCGACAGGAGGAGGAAGCACACGACCACGGGAAAGGGAAGAAGTCGAGTTAGTAACATGCATTAATGGGATGAGGTTGCACTCAGAGAGAAAGAGAGAAGAGGAGAGAGGAGCTCAGTGCATCATGGGAAATCCCCTGGCAGTCTAGGCCTATAGCAGCATAATTAAGGGATGGTTCAGGACTCACCTGAGCCAGCCCTAACTATAAGCTTTATCAAAAAGGAAAGTCTTAAGCCTACTCTTAAATGTAGAGACTGTGTCTGCCTCCCGAACCCAAACTGGAACCTGGTTCCACAGGAGAGGAGCCTGATAGCTGAACGCTCTGGCTCCCATTCTACTTTTGGAGACTCTAGGAACCACAAGGAACCCTGCATTCTGGGAGCGCAGCTCTCTGGTGGGGTAGTAAGGTACTATGAGCTCTTTAAGATAAGATGGTGCCTGACCATTAAGAGCTTTGTATGTGAGAAGAAGGATTTTAAATTCTATTCTGGATTTTACAGGAAGCCAATGCAGAGAAGCTAAGACAGGAGAGATATGATCTCTTTACTGGTTCCTGTCAGAACACGTGCTGCAGCATTCTGGATCAGCTGAAGAGTCTTAATGGACTTTTTCGAAGAGCCTGATAATAAGGAATTGCAGTAATCCAGTCTAGAAGTAACAAATGCATGGACTAGTTTTTCTGCATCATTTTTAGACAGGATGTTCCTGATTTTTGCAATATTACGTAGGTGAAAAAAGGCGGTCCTTGAAATTTGCTTAATGTGAGAGTTAAACGACATGTCCTGGTCAAAGATAACTCCAAGATTTCTCACAGTGGTGCTGGAGGCCAAGGCGATGCCATCCAGGGAAACTATATCTTTAGATAATGCGTCACGGAGGTGCTTAGGGCCTAGAACAATAACTTCAGTTTTATCTGAGTTTAACATTAGAAAATTGCAGGTCATCCAGGTTTTAACATCCTGAAGACACATTTGAAGCTTAGCTAACTGATGAGTTTCATCTGGCTTGATCGATAGATATAACTGAGTATCATCTGCATAACAATGAAAGTTTATGGAGTGTTTCCTGATAATATTGCCTAAAGGAAGCATATATAAAGTGAAGAGGATTGGTCCGAGCACAGATCCTTGTGGAACTCCATGACACCAGAGAACACTAGAGAACACCTAGAACATCAGAAAACACCAGAGAACACTAGAGAACACCTAGAACAGCAGAAAACATCAGAAAACATCAGAGAACACTAGAGAACACCTAGAACAGCAGAAAACACCCGAGAACACTAGAGAACACCTAGAACTCGCAGGTCCACCACTAGTGCTCTGTTCTCTTTACAGATGAGAGAAGGTTCACACTGAGAACATGTGACAGACGTGAAAGAGTCTGGAGACACCATGGTGAACATTATGTGGCCTGCAACAACATCAGCTTGACTGGGTTGGTGGTGGATCAGTGTTGGTCTGGGGGGCATTCAAGATTCCTTTGTTGTCACTCAGCAAAACACAGAAATATGTCAAACACAAACACATCTGTGTTCTTTAAAACACAGATAAAAAACAGGGTAAGAAAATTAAATCAAATAGAACTCCATGAAAAAAACAGTTAACATGTTAGAACTCTGTGATTACTTGCTCTTAAATAAAGATATAGTTTTGCACATGTGCATAATAAATTCCCGTTTAGTGGTGTGTTGTTGTGTTCAGCGTCTGACCTGCTTTTAGGTCAAGAGGTTTCAATGTGGCCCCTATTGTCCGTCCTGCTGACCTCAGCACCCTCCTCAGGACCTTTCTGCATGAGGAGTTAAAGCTCTCACCCCACAGAGAGATGCTGCTGGTCACAACACTTCCTGTGGTGCCACTATAGAAAGTGGAGAGGATGGTTAATGAGGTGTGCCCTCTTCAGCCACTCCAGGAAATGTAAACGCTGGGGAGCCTTTTTCCCCAGAGAGGAGGTGTGCTGGGGACAAGGCAGGTTGTCGGTGAATGTCAGGATGAGAAGCCAACCACAGATCCAGACTCCACAGCACCAGAGCCAGAAACACCTGCAGGAAAGTATAGGAGGAGAGAGGAGAGGGACGAGAAAGCACACAACTAGAGGAAAGACTACAGTCTGCAAAAGTTTGTAATAAATTCCCTGCCTAGGTCTCTTAGTGTCTCTGTAATCATGAAAGTGACTCTAGAGTTTGTGTCTTTCTGATTGCCTTATTCAGACTGGCTCTAGCAGATCCGATGGCAGTTGCATAGCCAGATTTAAAGGCTGAGTTTCTTGCTTTTAGCAGGAGATGAAACACAGAGGTCATCCATGGTTGAGTGAATGTAGCCTAAAACAGCCTCAGTGTACAGAGGGACATCTTTTATTTGCTTGTTGGTGGATGCCTCTACTTGGCATATCCTTGGAGGGTCACTCAAACATCCACATACAAGCCAATTTTTTACTTAGATTTTTGGTGTGATTTTGAATCCAGCCCTCAGTATGTTGGTGAATTTGGTTTCCAGTTTCCAGTGACATTTTGTTCTGAATGAATTTTACAATGTACAGTAAAGATTTGGAACTTGGTATGTGTCATCCTCAAGCTCGGGTTCCCTACCGGAGGCTTGGAGGTTTGAGGGTTCTACACAGTATCTTAGCTGTTAGCTTAGACTGCACTCTTCTGGACAGAGACCTCTGATGTTTTACCTGGAATCTGCTGTAGCCACTCTTGCAGTTTGTGGGTCACAGCCCTCAGTGCTCCAATAACCAGGGTCCTGCCTGGTGTGGTAGACCTCAGCCTTTATTGATCTTGTGCTGAGTGCCTGTTCTTGTGCTGCCATGATTAGTGCTTCTGTGCTGTCCTTCAGTCCAGCATTTTCCAGCCAGTGGTAGGATTTCTTGATCAGCCACTTCTTCTATTTGTCTGTGGTACACGCCGTGTAGCGGCTTGTCCCTCCATGACGGTTCTTCATCTTCCTTGTCCTCACCTTCAGGTTTCTGCTGCCTGAGGTATTCACTAAGCCCTTCATCTTTGGGGGCCATCTTCCTGATGTACTCCTGGATCTTCGTAGTTTCATCCTGGACGCTTGGTGTACAGTCTCAGGGTGCTGGATTTGGTTGCATTGTGAGGAGCTTTCTTGTCTTGATGTCAGTAGCCTCTATCTCCTCCTTTGGCCAGTTTATTATACCAGCGGGGTATCTGATGACTGGTAGGGCGTATGTGTTGATGGCTCGGATCTTGTTTTTCAGCTGGCTTTTCAGGACCTGCAGTCAGCAAAATTCTTAGGAGATATCTATCAGCCATTCTGTCTACGCCATCGGGTACTACTCCTAGAATTGCCACCAAGGGGGTTTTTTGAATATTTTTCCTGAAAATTATCTTGAGGGCATCAAAGATATCCTTCCAAAATTCACTTAATTTAGGGCAACACCACAGAATATGAGTATGGTTGGCGTTCCGTGTCCCGCAGTTTCTCCAGCATAGATTGGGTTGTGTGGGGTACATTTTACTGGTTATCGCTGGTGTTCTGAAAAAACGGATTATTATTTTCCACTTAAATTCTCTCCATGTATTAGAGTTTGTTGTCAAATGTGCTTCTGTACAGATTTCGTCCCAAGCGTCCCTAGTTATTGAGGCCTGTAATTCACTCTCCCATTTATGTTTTATGTTTGTAGAGTCGTGTATATTCATGGAGAGAAACAGGTCATATATTTTACTAATTACTTTATTGTTACCCTTTCCCCTTTGTATATCCACTAGGAAATTTTCTATAGGTGTGGGTTCGAGAAGTTTAGTCCAATTGTCATGTGCCATCAGAAAGGTTCTAAGTTGTAAATATCTATAGAAATCCGATTTAGGGAGCCTAAATTCATTTTTCAACAGTTCGAAGGTTTTGAGATTTCCTTTATCAATTAGTTGGTGAATATGAGATAGTCCATAGTAAGACCAGTTTTTAAATCCAGAGTCTAAGTTGTTCGGTATAAATGTTTTCATATGTCCTATATTTGATAAGAGTGAAATCTGTTTTGGTAATTTAAAGACTGATTGTATTTTGTTCCATACTTTGAGGGTGTTTCTTGTCCAGATTGACATGTCCTTTGCGGGGACATCTAAGAAGGGTAATGTTTGTATGGGTTTTGAGCTCTTGCCCTTCTCTATTTCCAGCCAACGAGTATCTGCAGTATCCTGTATCCATGACAATAAGGGTCTGAGTTGTGCCGCTAATAGTAGAATTTAAAGTTTGGAAGTTTGAGACCGCCTTTAGGTTTGGGTAATTGCAGGGTTTTCAGTCTGATTCTAGGTAAGCTTTTTTGCCAAATAAATCCCGTTAACATTTTATCTAAAGTGTCGAAGGTAGATTTGGGGATCTCTACCGGTAGCATCTGGAATAGATATAGAAATCTTGGTAGGACATTCATACGGACACTTTCAACTCGGCCTAACAGTGAGATAGGGAGTGTATCCCAGCGCTCTAAGTCCTTATTTATGATTCGTAGGAGTTTGCCATAATTTGCCTCATAGAGGTCATTCAAACATAGAGGTATTTGAATTCCTAAGTATTTGATCCCGTTCTTAGGCCACTTAAAACCACTCTGTATCTTTATGGAATCGGAGATTGTGTCGTTTACATCCATAGCTTCCGTTTTATCAATGTTGATTTTGTAACCTGAGTAGAACCCGTATTGGGAGATAAGCTTTTTCAGGTGGGGGATTGTTGATTTAGGGTCCGTCAAATACACTAGCACATCGTCAGCATATAGTGAAATTTTGTGTATTTCCTTATTGATTTCTATTCCTTTGATATTAATATCATCTCTAATGATTTGGGCTAGCGGCTCAATGCTGATGGCGAATAGGAGGGGTGAGAGTGGGCACCCCTGTCTACAGACCCTTTCTAATGAGAATCTAGCCGATCTGAAGCCATTAACTTTGACTGCTGCTTGAGGGGATGAGTAGAGTATTTGCACCCAGTCAATGAAATATGAGCCAAATCCGAAACGTTCCAATGTATGAATTAAATATTGCCAGGATACTCTGTCAAACGCCTTTTGAGCATCTAAGGAAATGATTGCTGATTCAATCTTTCTTTCTTTTTGGGCGCTTGATAGATTTAATAAGCGCCTCACATTATTAGCATAATGCCGACCTGTAATAAATCCGGTCTGATCGGGGTGTATGATTTGGGTAATAAATTTATTAAGTCGGTTTGCTAGAATTGAGGTGAGTATACGTAAGTCTGTATTCAGCAGTGATATAGGTCTATAGGATTGGCAGTCTGTGGGGTCTTTACCCTCTTTGTGGATCACTACAATAGTGGCTTCTGTCCAAGAGGGTGCCATAGTTTTAGAGTTTAAAGCGTGACGGTATGCGTTTAATAGTAGAGGGGTCAAAGGATCTAGGAAGGTTTTATAGAGGTCGTTTGTAAATCCATCTGGGCCTGGGCTTTTGTTATTTTTTAGTGATTTAATCGTCTGCTTAATTTCCCATTCCTCAATCGGTTGATCTAATGTACGCACTGCCTCATCCGTTAGGTGGTTCAACTTAATATCATTTAAAAATTCTATGAGCTCATGGTCATTATTACACGTATCAGCGTTTGTATATAATGATTTGTAAAAATTTGCGAAGGTTTCTGCAATTTCGTCAGGTTTTGTCACCATAGAATCTTGAGATTTTATTTTATGAACCATGTTGGAGGACTGTTGTTTCCTCAGTCTATATGCCAGTAATCTGCTAGCCTTCTGGCCATATTCATAGTATTTTTGATTAGTAAACCTCAGATTACCCTCTACTTTATCCGATAATAGGCTATTTAGTTGTCTGCGGGATGCATTTAACTCCTTCAGAATTTTAATTGAGGTGTATTTTTTATGTTTAAGTTCTAGGTCTTTAATTTTATTCTCTAAGTCTTTTTGTTTAGCATTCTTCTGTTTTTCCTCATGGCCGTGGAAGGATATTATGCGACCTCGGAGGAATGCTTTGGCACAGTCCCATAATATTAGAGGAGTTGTGTCCGGAGTATTATTGGTTTCTAGGTATATCCTAAGTTCCTCTGTAATAAATGCCGTGAATACTTTGTCGTTAAGGAGGGATGTGTTAAGCCTCCATTGTTTGGATATTAGTCTATGTCCTATATTCCAATTTAGTAAGATAGGTGCATGATCAGAAATAGTAATGGGTAGTATTTCAATATCTACAATTCTATGTAGTTCTGACATTGGCGTAAAGAAATAATCGATCCTAGAGTAGGATGCATGTCTATTTGAATAGAAGGTAAAGTCTTTAGTTCTGGGGAACTTACTTCTCCAGACATCAGCAATACCCGTCTCTGTAATCTGATGTTTGAGCATCTTGCCCATTTTGGAGAGGGGTTTTGGGGTGGGTAATCTGTCTAATATTTGTGATAAAGTGCAGTTGAAGTCTCCACCCATTAACAGCAGTCCAGAACTGTGTTGTAATATTATTTTAAACAGTAATTTTATGAAATCAGGCGCGTCCGTATTGGGTGCATATACATTAAGTAGCGATACTTTTATGCCATCAATTGTACCATTAACTAATATATATCTCCCCTCTGTGTCCTTATGTAATAGAGTTTGTGTAAAATTGACCTGCCGATGTATGAGAATGACATCTTCCCTCTTTTTGATACCATGCGACCACACTTATCCAGTCTGAATGACATTCCAATGTCGTTGCTGTAGATCCTGGTAGTGTGGATCAGTGAGTCGATGTCTGGCTCATTTCTGGCATACAGCTTGATGTCATCCATGTAGAGGAGGTGACTGATGATTGTTCCGCTTCAGAACCAGTATACGTAGCCAGTCTTTGTGATGATCTGACTGAGGGGGTTCAGGCCTATGCAGAACAGCAACGGGGATTGTCACGATTCGTGGGTGAGCGCAGAGAAGGTGAGAGCCCAAATGCAAGACATCAAGGCAGAGCAGATGCAGTACAGGGTATTTAATCTAAATGAGAACAGGTAACAGGCCGACACGCAGTTGACTGGAAGGTCCAAACAGGCAGACAGAACACTTCTCCCAACAAACATGACTGAGTGAGAAAACTACACTACAATTACCGGACACAGACTGAGGAAACAAACAAGAATATGTACACACATTGGTTAACGAGCTGGGGGGGAGCAACACAAGTGACCAGGATCAGGTTAACGAGGTAGGCAGAAAGACAGCAGGAAAACAGACAGGCAGGCAGGCAGGCAGGCAGGCAGGCAGAGACAACTGGGGGTAACAGAGAGGCAGTTAGTTTCTTCAGCCTGTAGGTGTGGATTATGTCAGGGCCTGGTGCTCTCCAGCTCTTCATACCTGAAACCTTTCTTGGATGTCTGTGATCTGTTCTTACATCAACATTTAGCCGCTAATTAGGAAAGGATTAGACACCTGCCAAAGACCTGAAGGACTACTGACCAGTAGCCTTGACATCTGTGCTGTGCAAATGTATAGAGGGAGTTGTGTACAACCACCTGTCGACCATTCTGTCAGACAAACTGGACCCACTTCACATTGCCTTTAAGGCAAAACAAGTCTCAGACTGTTACACCCACACACGAGAAATTTATTCATGCACTTTTCTCCTGCTTTTAATACTTTAAACACAAACAACCTACTGCACTTTCTGACCTCCAGAGACCCGTTTCAGAAACCCCGGCAACTGATGCTGTGACCTAACCTCGTGACCGAGGAGGTCACAGAATAAAATCTATGTCTTTCGTGCAGCAGTGAAGGAATAACTCTTTTTAAGCAAGCAGATGACATGGCACTGCTGGCACACCTGACTGGCACTGATGCCCTGTCCCAGTACCAGCAGGCAATCAACAACTTGGTTCAAAGATTTCCTGAACATTCACTGGAGCTCAGTACAACAAAAAGAAAGAACTGTGCTGTGGGGGCAGAGTCAGGGTCAGCTTCCCATCTCTCTCAGTATCCAGGGTCAGCTGGTGGAGCTGGGTGAGTCCTTCAAGTACCTGGGAACAGAGCTCGACATATGCCTGTCCTTCATACAACACGCTTACTCCGTGTTCAAAAAGCACAACAGCGCCCCCACCTGCTGAGGAAACTAAGGACTTTTCATTTAAGCAAGGATATTTTAACTCTGGTTTATTGTTCACTCACTGAATCCATTCTCACCTTCAACATTTCATCCTGGTACAACCTCCTCACTGCCAAACATAAAACCAAACTCCTGCCTCATAAACCACTGCAGCAAGATAATCGGCTCACCACAAACTCCCTTATCTAGACTGTACAACCGCTCTGTGGTCAGGATGGCCACCCCGATCTCTCACCACTCCCTCACTCTTTCCAGTTACTGCCACCAGGCAGGTGATAAAAAGTTCCACTGGCCAGGAAAAACATGTAATAACCACTCTGTAGCAGCCCTTGGCATCAATAAACCAGCGTAGAGTTCAACCGGTGCAATATCTTTATTTTCCTGTTGCGCACCGTGAAACTAAAACAAACAAATCCACAATAAATCTTACAATAAATATTCAATATCAGAGACGCATACACAATTTAAATTAGCATTACGCAATTCACAACATCAACAACAAGTAAAATATGCGCGTACCTCGCTCCGCTTACCAAGGGTACAAACAGAGGGTCGGGAAACTTCATTTAATCAACAAACATTTCTTTGGGCTGACTACATGCGTGACGGCTTCCTGTTCAGGTGTGGATGTATGCAGCCGTGACGGAGCCACTAAGCTTGTTTATATCAGTTCGAGCATCTTTGACCCGGACATGACAAGCAAAGAAACGTCCACTTACACTCCCACCAAATCATGTTGATGATTAACAAACTTGCAGGATATCCAATAGTGAATCATACATGATTTCTAGTGATACAATAAATACGCTACAGCTACAACCCTCTAAAACTCCTTGGTAAACAGTTAGGCGAGTATACGTAATTAAATAAATTTCCATTTCCAAATAAGTTTTTCAAACACCCCTTTTTTTTTTTTTTTTTTTTCTCTTCTTCCCCAAGAACAACAATGATTTAGTCTCTTTCTACCAAAAGTACTAGTTTTTGAATAGGCCGTTCAATAATCGAGGGTTTAGAAGGACTGTCTCTTCTGATTGTGGACTTCCGCTCCCCCACTTGAACCTTGACCCGACGAACTAACCCATCGGACCCTTCTGTGGTTTCCACAACTCGTCCCAAATGCCACTCATTTCTTGGAACTGTATCCTCCTTGATTATGACAATGTCATTCACTTTGAAATTGCGACGAGGAACATGCCACTTTTGTCTCAAGGAAATATTCAACAAATATTCCTTCCTCCAACGACTCCAGAACTGCTCAGTTAAATACTGCACTCTACGCCATCTTTTTGCAGCATATATATCTGCTTTAACAAACTTTCCAGGAGGTGGTAGGGCAATCTTAGACTTCATTAAGATGAGATGATTCGGAGTCAAGGGATCCAGTGAATTTGGATCATTGATGCCATCAACGTTTAAAGGGCGACTGTTCACAATAGCCATTGCTTCATAAAAAAGAGTCCTTAGAGAGGCATCGTCAAGTCTTCCATGACACTGACCAATAGTGACATTCAAGACATTACAAATGGTGCGTATCTGCCGCTCCCAGATACCACCAGTATGACTAGCTGAAGGGGCATTGAAAATGAACTCACACTGTTTCTCAGCTAGAAAGGCTTCAAGTGCATTCATATCACATTGCTTGAGGGCTTCTTTAAACACATTGGCAGCTCCACGAAGTTTGTTCCTTGATCACAGCGAAGTTGACTAACTGCACCTCTAAGGCTGATAAAGCACCTTAAAGCATTAATGAAAGCATCTGTGGATAACTCTTCCAGCATTTCTATATGAACTGCTCGAGAAGACAGACAAGTAAAGAGAAGACCATATAAGCTTACATTCTTTACGACCCTGTTTAACAAAAAGCGGGCGAAACAATCCATCCCACAGAATGAAAAGGGGTCTGAAACTTCACACCGTTCTTCAGGTAGTGCAGACATTTGTTGCTCCTCAGCTGGTCTTCTCTGTCTACGGCACTGCACACATCCGTGTATCAACTTAGCAACTGACTTGCTTCCGCCAATGACCCAAAATCCATTGGCCCGGATTTCCATTAATGTTTGATTTCGGCCTTGATGGCAGACCTGATCATGATAGTGCAACAAAATCAGTTTGGTAATGTGGCTGTCTTTAGGGAGAATAATGGGATGCTGTTGTTCTTGGCTAAGGGTTGACCCTTTAAGTCTCCCACCAACACAAAGCAGTCCATCGACCAGCATGGGATTGAGATAAAAAAGAGGACTGGTCTTGGGAAAACTGTCTATTTGCCCCCTACTTTGAAGAACCTTTAATTCTTTGGGGAATGCGTCCTGCTGAACGAGCTTTATTACCACTGCCGCAGCTTTCCTGCGTTCTTCAGCAGTCACTGTGTTGCTAGTTTTTACCTTTGACCCTAGCCTCTTGATTCTCGCAACCACCTTCAAAAGTGTGGTCCAATTAGAGAACCGGTCCAGTCGATCTAAGATGCCCATCTCCTCACTAGCCTGTACTGCACATACTTGGGCCGGTTTTACCTCGGGATCTCCAACACATAACTCTACAGAGTGTTTCAGTGCTGGAAGCACTTCTCGTTCCCACAGAAACTTTGGGCCTAGTAACCAACTAGCTGATGCGATGTCCTCTGCACGAAGGCCTCTAGAAGCATGGTCAGCAGGGTTCTGTGCTGTATCAACATAGTACCAATCGTTTGGATTGGTGGTTTCTCTTATCAACTGAACTCTGTTTGCCACAAACACATGGAACCTTCTTGCTTCATTATTGATGTAAGCCAGCACGACCTGAGAGTCTGTCCAGAAATATTCCCGGTCAATGTTCATTTGAAGCTCTGCCTTTAATAAAACACTCATCCTAGCTGCCGTTACTGCTGCTGAGAGTTCCAATCTTGGAATACTTATGACCTTTGTAGGCGAGACTCTTGCTTTAGCCATAACGAGACAACAGTGGATGTCATTTCTCTCGTTCTTATATCTAAGGTAGGAGCAGGAACCATAACCAGACACACTGGCATCCGAGAAATGATGCAGTTCCACTCTTACAACGTTCCCAAAGTTTTGGGGGTGGTAACATCGGGGTATGATAACTTTCTTCAACACTTGGAGGCCGTTTTTCCATTCCTCCCACCGTGTATTCAAGCCTTCAGGCATTGGATCATCCCATCCAATGCCTTTGTGGCACAACTCCTGCAGAATTCGCTTTCCATTCAAAGTAAAGGGAGCCATGAACCCAAGTGGGTCATATAAGGAGGCCACAACTGACAGGAGACCTCGTCGTGTTGGAGGGTGGTCCTTTGCATTGAAATTGAAGCTGAAGGTATCCGTATCCATGGACCATTGAATACCAAGTACATGTCCTTCAGATGTTAACACCGGATTAAGATCAAGTGGGGAAGTGTTTGTCGCTCTTTCTGAAGGGGCAACACAGGTGAGAACTTCTTTGTGATTTGAACTAAACTTGTGCAGCCTTAGACCTGCACGTCGACAGAGTTCCTGTGCCTCAATAATCAGCTCCTTAGCCTCTTCAACTGATGAAACACTGATTAATCCGTCATCCACATAGAAATTGTTTTCCACAAAATCTGATGCTACTGGATAATCCACTTGATATTGCCGTGCCAGATACTTTAACCCAAAGTTAGCACATCCAGGAGAGGAGGCAGCACCAAAGAGATGGACTGTCATTCAATACTCCTTTGGTTCTGTTGCTAATTTTCCACCCTCCCACCAGAGGAACCTAAGATAGTTGCGACTTTCAGGAGAGACGTGGAATTGGTGAAACATCCTTTCAATATCACAGGTCACAGCAACCTCCTGCTTTCTAAAGCGACACAGAACTCCTACGAGAGAGTTAATTAAATCAGGACCTGTCAGAAGGTTATCATTTAACGAAATGCCATGAAATTTTGCAGAACAATCAAACACAACTCTCAGCTTATCTGGCTTCTTGGGATGATACACCCCATGATGAGGGATGTACCAGACAATCTCTTTGTCCCCAGCTGGAGGTGCTAGTTCTGCTTCTCCTTTAGATATTGTTTCTTCCATGAAAGCTGTATACTCATCATGGTATTTTTTTATTGGCCTTTAACTTTCTTTCCAGATGTTGCAACCCGAATAGTGGCAAGCCTTTTATTGTTGGCCAATGATGGTAAACTACTGCTCTTAAAGGGAGAGGCATTTGATAGTGTCCATCTTCCTTCTGCATTATATTGTCTCCAAGAAAATGTATGAATCGAGCGTCATCCTGTGAAACATACTTGTCCTCATAGCTCTTCTCATTGAAGTCTGACTCCAGTACTTTCAATACATCTGTGACTGACGAGCTGGTGACTCCTTTACTGTAATTCGATGAACATAACTGCAATTTCCCAGTCTATCTAAGTGAGGGTTGGCTAACCCAATAATACTCAACCAAGCACAGTTCTTTGAGCGAAAGGTTCATTTTCGGCACCTGTAATGACCTCCAAAGGAGCCAATGCTGAGGGGCAGTCATAGCCTATTAACAATCCCACCTCACAATCTTGAAGGGGAGGTAACCTGTTACTCAGATGTTTAAGATGAGGCCATTGAAGCGCTGTAACTTTGGTAGGAATGTGAGACTTATCAACCGGGATAAAGTCACGTGTGTATGCCTGCTTAAGATGGACAGGGGTTTCAGAGTTGAACCCTCGAACTTGAAGGCCACTGGCAGTTTTACTTGCTATCACGGTGTTAACAGCTGTCATCGTACTTAAATTAAGCTGTACCGGCTGCGTACTGACATTCAATTTTAAGGCCAATTCTTCCAAAACAAAAGTGGAATCACTCTGGGTGTTAAGGAGTGCATAAGTGAGAATTTCTTTCTGGGGCTCTGTTGTTGAAGACACGAGAACTGGAACAATACTGGATGTAGCAGAAACATGTTGTGTCACTGCATGGGACATAACTCTTTGGATCCCTGTACTTGAATGTTCTCCCTCAGCTGAATCGTTGCTTGGCAGTACTGCTTGTTCCGAATTTCTTTCAATGTGCATGCAGGTGGGATGCCGTCTGCTACATGTGCCACAGATGTGTCGTCTTTTACAGTCTTTGGTAATGTGTCCTTTTCCAAGGCAGCCAAAGCACAAGCGATTTTCATAAATTAAATGCCCTTTTTTCTTCCATAATCTTCGCAGCAAAGGTTGGACACTTAGCAACACCATGCGTTTCTTTTTTACAAACCAAGCAAGGTGGCTTTGGCTTTAAACTTTCCTCAGTCACTGAGCTGGAAGTTTTCATTTGGGTGCTTGTGTTCAATGCCTTGGCTCTTCTTGGAAACCTCTCCTCCGAGGGCTTCAAATTCATCATGAGGGGGGAGGCAATAGGATTACAAGCTATTCTGGCTTCTCTTTGCATAAACTCTGTAAAATGCTTAAAGCTTGGATAATCACCAGATCTGTTGAGTTCTTCAACAACAATACGACTCCATCTATGTACCATCCACTCAGGCAATTTTTTAAGAAGCTTATGATTTTCCTCACAATCGTTGAGAATTGACAAGCCCTTAACATGAGGAATGGCTTCCAAACAACTCTGGAGAAAATCTGCAAACTCTCTAACAGCTTTGGGATCATTAGCTGCTATCTTAGGCCATTTCATGAGTCAGCTCTCTAAAAGCCCTTTGGACAATGAATGAACTTCCATACCTGTCTTGTAAGACTGTCCATACACCCTGGTATGCATCCTCTGAGTTCGCGGTAGAAAAATCCTTCCACAGCCTTACGTGCCTCACCTGCTAGGTAACTTTTCAAGTAGAGCATTTTCTCACTAACTGGGAGTGGCTTCTGGCCAATGAGGGGCCATAAAGGATACCTTCAATCCACAAACTTTAAAGGATCCCCAGTGAATATTACTGGCTCTGGGACAGGTAGGTGGCTTAAGGTAAATGAACTTGCAATTGCCTCAGTCAAAGTGATTTCCTCTTGAATCCTTTGTCTTTCAAGTGGATTATAAGACGACTCAAAGGGTGCAGCTTGTGGATTCAGAAGAGGTTTATACTCAGTATGTGGGCTGTCAGGAAGAACTTTAGGTTCAGTTTCATCAAGGCGACTTTCTGAACCATCAAAATTATTGTAAGCTCTTACACGAGCTGCAGCCACCTTTACTTCATTATCCACTTGAAGGTGTTCTAGTTTTATTTTTTTCCTCCTCCAATTTTAACTTCATTTCAGCCTCCCTTTGCTTGATGTCTGCTAGCATTTGCATTTCCTTAAGTTTCCATTCCTTCTCCAATCTGTAGAGCCTTGCTTGTTGAGCATGTATCCTTTGAATAGCTTTGGCCTGTTCCATCTTGGCTGCAAGATCTGCTTCCGCATGCTTGCTGCTTCCGCAGGACCTGGAGATAGCACTTGACTGATCATCATGTCCTTGTGAGAGTCGTGAGGTCACTGTTTCTGTATTAGTATTTCCAAAGACAGATCCGTAATCATCCTTATTTAGTACCATCCTCACTCTTTCCTTTTCAAGTTGGTCGTTGAAAGGCTGATCCATATCTTTAATTCTCTTACGAACAAGATCACCAATCTCAGTTGTTAAAGTATTGCAGGCATCCATCTTCTTAACAATATCTGGAGTGGTAGTTTGATTGCGGCGAATAGACTCATAGTGTTGACAGACTTTGGCATGTTTGAAATTAACATCCTTTTCAGTTTCCTCTAAATCATCAGGTGAGCAGAAAGTCTTTAACTTGGCTCTGGTCTCTTTTACTGTCCCCTTCCAGGATTCATATGCTTTAAAAAAGGCCTTCTCATTTTTCTTAGCTTCTAGTTTATGCAGCTCTTTGCCTTTTTCTGTTAAGGTTAGCTCACGAGAGCTACACCTAACTTGTTGTGCCTTGGGAGGCTATCTATATCTTCATTAACGTTATGTTGTACTGACATCCTATTTTTACACTAAACCCTTATGTTATGTCTAAATAATGACTGGTATCACCCTTAATGCAGTAACAATTAAACTACATCACCAATCATATAAACATCGGACATTTAGAAAATACACATCAAAGTTTGTAAGCCGATACAGTACAAATAACATCAAAATAGTAAAAGTATTTCATAAACAGAAATAATTATAATTCCCCATTAAACGTTGCAAGGTCAGAACTGAAAATATCGAACAACAATTGCTTTAAACGCCTTATAAAACCTTTAGCTATTTTCAAATCTACAGTCCAACATTACACATTTAGTAGAAATAAAACCTTTAAATATCCTGAATCAACAATCCATTATGAACAGGTAACTTTTAAGTCGTCACACCGGATCAACTTATTAAAAGTTCATTTAGTTGTCGGTAATTTCAACCTCCAGCGAGCCAGAGTCTCTTTCTGCAGCTGCGTCCCAACATGTGTGTGTGTAGCTTCAGTGTACCTTTAACGCCGTGGCACGCAACAGGTGGCTTACGTAGCGACGAGTTTCACTGTAGCAGCCCTTGGCATCAATAAACCAGCGTAGAGTTCAACCGGTGCAATATCTTTATTTTCCTGTTGCGCACCGTGAAACTAAAACAAACAAATCCACAATAAATCTTACAATAAATATTCAATATCAGAGACGCATACACAATTTAAATTAGCATTACGCAATTCACAACATCAACAACAAGTAAAAATATGCACGTACCTCGCTCCGCTTACCAAGGGTACAAACAGAGGGTCGGGAAACTTCATTTAATCAACAAACATTTCTTTGGACGACTACATGCGGCGAACGCTTCCTGTTCAGGTGTGGATGTATCGCTCGCGAACGGAGCCACTAAGCTTGTTTATATCAGTTCCGGGGCGCATCTTTGACCCGGACATGACAAGCAAAGAAACGTCCACTTACACACTCTGAACAACAAAAAGTAGACATTGTACAACTGCGCTCTCTCTCTCTCTGTTAGGTGTATGTCTCTTTATCGGCCAGCCCTTCAGTTCTTCAGAGCTCTTGTCCAACCAGAATACAGCGCTGTCACTGATGTTTACGTCCTCATGTTCCTCGCCGACACTGTTGACTTCATCATCATCGTCTTCGGCTTTTGGGCCTTCGGGGGTAAAGTTTTATTTACTGACCGCATCTCATAACCTTTAAAACATAACATAAGCTTTACTTACCTCAGTTATTCCGTTTGACTTCCCAGAAACACTCTGCAGCTGCTGACATCACTTCCTCTCTGTCAGAAGACCAAGTTCCTGAAGCTTTCCTGGTGATGGTTCTGATCCAGTTTGGTACGTCTACCTGTCTGTCTTTCTGTCTGTTTACCTGTCTGTCTGTTTTCCTGTCTCACTGCCCACCTGTCTGTCTGCAGGTACCATGGTGATAGACCGGGCTCTGTACTTGAGGAAGACCGTTTTGGGGAAGTTGGTCTTCCAGGTGATTTTGGTTTTTGGGATTCATTTCTGGATGTTCTTCATTCTGCCGACGGTCACCGAGAGGTAACTCACTTTTACATTTAGCTTGAAGGGATGAAGGGACGACCTCTGGTCAGCAAATAGCAGTTAGCAGCATTTAGAGCTAACAGAGCAGCAGGTGTTAGTTGCACAACAGCAGTTAGCAAGGTGTGTAACAGAAACGGTACTGTTAAATGTACTGTTGATGATTTGATATGTGAATGTAATGTAATGTCATTATCACTCTATTCCAACATCTTCCAAAAGATTCACTGGATACGATGAGTTTAATGAGTCCCACTCTTTTACAAGTTTATATCCTGGCTTTCAACTTCTTTACATCGCCTTTTATAGCTCTGTGTCAAAACATGACCTCCTCTGCTTGATTGTTCTGTTTCATTCTTCCTGACTGCCAGATGGCGGTGCTTTAGCCCTGGATATCTCCATCTCACATGTGAGCAGGTCAAGTCATTATGCCAACAAAGTCACCTGTGACCCAGTGATAATTGTAGGGTGCACGCCCTAGTATAAAACCCTAACGTCGTCACACAGTCTGTTCCTTCTAGCTAATAATAGGTTTATTCAGCTCATTGCTTTTGGCCCCAGTGACCTTCGTTTTCACATCCAGCAGAAGTTAAGATGGGCGATCAGAAGAACAGTGGAAATCTCACTGTTACAGTTCTTGTTGAATAAGTTACTGCCAGACAGGTAAGTAGGCTAACATTTGACTTTGATGGCTAGAGTTAGTGTAAAGAATTGCCTCATGACCAGGCAGCTGGCCGACTGTCAACTGAAACTCTGCTGCCAGAGATTCCTTACATCTGACTGCTCTGAGCGGGATTAGCTTAGTTTTGAGAATTATAAATGTCTGTTAGGCAAACAACAGAGCCCCGTTTCAGAAAGCAGGTTCAACAAACTGAGTGTAAACCTGAACTCTGGGTTGACAAACTCCACAACAGCCGATCAAAATAAGTTCAGTCAACTCTGAGTATGTTGAGCCAGATGGAAGCGCGTGCATGGGGATGAAAAAAAGCCTCATAAATGGAGCTCTGATACTACGATTCACCATGGCAACGGATAAATAAAGGCAGAGCCTCCATTTTAATAGGCTGGAGCTAGAAATATGAATGGGTGCCACAGCGGGCTGTGATTGGCACAAAAACGCAGGATCGATATGTTAACAATATTACATTTTATACAGCGCTGCTCATTCATCACTTAAGAGACTGACGAGAATTTCCTTAGTGATCGATAAAGTGCTGGAATTCTCCTCCAGCCTGTTATTCAACAGCTACAGGCCTGTTTATTCAGCTGGAACCTGATGGGACTAAATGCCGGTGACAAAAACTAATGATGAAAATATTAACAGAACAGATTAGACACAGTTTAGGCTGCTCATGGACCTGTGACTGTAAAGTGACAGTCCGACTCAGTAGGCCTATGCCTATTAATGATTTTTTGCAATGTAAAATGTGTCTAGGTTCAAACTGACTGTGAAGTTTTAGACATCGTTGTTACATTAATAAAATCTGGCTCATTTCGTATTTGATGACATGCTGTCAAAACACATTCAGAATATTAGCAGATAATAAAAAACTACATTTATGAGTTCCAACTGCACCACAGTCATCCTCACTCACAGCTGATAACTATGATAGGAATGTTCAATCAGTGCGACTACAGTATGAAAAGTTACTGTTCCCTGATCAGTTTTATACAGATCAGTTTGAACAGCATACTGCAGCTCACGGTAAGTGTTTTTGTGCAGCTGTTGCCAACCTGACAGCTGCCTTAATGTCCACAGAGTCACTGTGTTATAAAGGACAGTGCAGCTTATAGATTTTATTCTGTGCTGAGGATAAATTTACGATGTTTAAAGATAACTCTGTCCAAAAATCAAAGACAGAATGGTCATAAAAGCGTCATGTTCAAGATCATGTTGAGGTAAAAAAAAAGTCTATTTAACCGTAATTTCGATGTTTCTAAAGATGTAACTGTGTTCCAATATGTGCTTTGATATCGACAGTCTGAATGAGGAAATGTCAGACGGCCGCTTCAGGCTCCGCAGGAGGAGTCGGAGAGAAAC
This sequence comes from Lepomis macrochirus, assembly GCA_024633595.2. Lineage (NCBI taxonomy): Eukaryota > Metazoa > Chordata > Actinopteri > Centrarchiformes > Centrarchidae > Lepomis > Lepomis macrochirus. The sequence goes on along the minus strand of JALXJV020000011.1, from coordinate 68,591 downwards.
TCAGCGTTAGTTTAAGTAAACCTCCTCCCGAGCAGGTTAGGTTCACAGCGTAAGTTGCCGGGGTTACAGACCTAGAGTTTATCTGATCTCACTCTCTGAAACCGAAAACCCTGAGTTTCCTTCATCTGGGGCTCAACTTAATCAGAGTTTTCACTAAACCCGCTTTCTGAAACAGGCCTCTGGACAACTATCTTATCAACAGTTGATAATCACAGTCCAGTAGGGCGGGACTTGTCGAGACTCTGGCGGGAGAAAAAACACTATTCACATGGAACCAATGAGACAAGAAGAAAGCTTTGTGAGTGACAGGAGGCGGGGCTTTGTGGGCGTTGCAGTGGTGTGTATCAGCTCAATTTTATTTATTTATATTTATTTTATATAGCGCCAAATCACAACAACAGTTATCTCATAGCGCTTTTCATAAAGAGCAGGTCTAGACCGTACTCTGAAGTTATTTACAGAAGCCCAACAATTCAAGCTCACTGTCGGGAGAAGAGAAACGCATTTTCAGGATCGATACTGTGGAAAATGAATATTAAAACCGTTTGAAGTATTCAGAATCGATATGTATCAAAAAATCTATATTTTTGACAACACTATTGCCTGGTTAACCTGCTTGTGGAGGGATTCTACATCCCTAATAAGGTGTTCAGTAACACTTGCCCTTGTTAAGTTTAATTACAAACATTTTAGTTTGATGCATTACATTTGCTGTACAGCCTCAATGCAAGATGGTCAGCCATGGTAATGTAATGTCAGCAGCAGATTACATAAGTGAAAGCACGCACCTTTAAAACATCCATCCATCCATCCATCCATCCATCCATCCATCTATCCATCTATCCATCCATTTTCAACCACTTATCTGGGGTCGGGTTGCGGGGGCAACAGATCCAGCAGGGGACCCCAAACCTCCCTCTCCAGAGCCACATTAACCAGCTCTGACTGGGGGATTCTGAGGATTTCCCAGGCCAGTGTGGCCATATAATCTCTCCACCTAGTCCTGGGTCTTCCCTGAAGCCTCCTCCCAGATGGACATGCCTGGAACACTTCCCTAAGGAGATGCCCTCCAGATGCTGAACCACCTCAACTAGTTCCATACTACGCAAAGGAACAGCGGCTCTACTCTGAGTTTGTCGTCAAACCAATTTTGCCCGCTTGTACCCGCGATCTACTTCTTTCGGTCATGACCTAGCCTTCATGGCCATAAGTGAGGGCAGGAATGAAAGTTGACCGGTAGATCGAGAGCTTTGTCTTCTGGCTCAGCTCTCTTTTTGTCACAACAGTGCAATATAGCAAATACAATACTGCCCCCGCTGCTCCAATTCAAGAAATTCCCCGAACACAGCAACAACAATCAGGTGCTGGTAGAATGTGCAAGAATGTGCTAAGTATCCAAATCCAAATTATTGTTGGTCTGTTTGGATAATTAGCACATTCTTGTTGTTTATATTATAATACCTTGAATAAGATGTTAATTTTATAGGTGTCACGGAAAACATGAATTGTACTGGTCAGCTGACCTGCACAGGGTCTACTTGACACACCTGCAACTGTTTTGGTAATTTCACTATGTGAGCCTGAAGAAGCAATGGGCGAAACGCATTGCTCACAATAAAGTTAATAAAGTCAGACCAATGTGCTGTAGTTTGTTTTTTGATTTTTCAAAGACCACGGACCGATGATGCCAACAGGACCCCATTATCAGTCCGACATACTGCTGAATAGATTGAATTGATTTAATAGATAAACCAGATAGGCATACTCCCAGGCCCCCTCCAGGATCCTTTCGAGAGGAAAGAGCTGGACTTTACCAGGGAGGCTGAGAAGTGTAATGACCCTGTAAAACACTCTCTGGTCCCCCTTTTTGACCACTCCAGTTTGCCACTCCTTGGGCTGTGTCCCCTACTTCCACGCAATGTTGAAGAGGCGTGTCATCCAAGATATCCCATCCACATCTAAAGCTTTCAGCATTTCTGGATGGATCTCATTAATCCCTTGGGCTTTGCCGCTGTGGAGTTGTTTGACTACCTCAATGACTTGTACCAGGGAAACAATGATCCCCCATCAGCCTACAGCTCTGTCTCTGCCTTAGAGGGCGTGATAGTGGGATTCAGGAATTCCTCAAAGTATTCCTTCCACCATCCAATTAACTCCTCAGTAAAGGTCAACAGCCACCCATCTTTACTGTACACAGTTTGGATGGTTCCCCATTTCCCTCCTTGAGGTGGCGGACACTTTTCCAGAATCACCTTTGTGCTGACTGAAAGGCCTTCTCCATGGCTTTTCCAAATTTCTCCCACACCCTCTTCTTTACATCTTACACAGCAGAGGCTGCAGCCCTTCGTGTCTGGTACCTTGCAACTGCCTCCAGCGGCCTCCAGGATAACATATCCTGGAAGGCCGCCTTCTTCTCGGACGGCTTCCCTGACCGCTGGTGTCCAACACGGTGTTCAAGGCTTACCGCCCCTTGAGGCACCTAAAACCTTGAGACCACAGTTCCCCGCCATGGCTTCAGCACTGAAAGCTTTGAAAGCTTTGAACATTGCCCACGTAGGTTCAATGGCCCCAACTTCAGGGATGCCAGAAAAGCTCTGTCGGAGGTGTGAGTCGAAGGTCTCATGGACAGGGCGTCCTTCCGAACGTTTCCAGTTCACCTGCACTACCTGTTTGGGCTTACCAGGTCTGTCCAGAGTCTTGCTCCACCCCGTGACACATCTCACCAGCAGATGGTGATCAGTTGACAGCTCTGGTCTAGGGTGCTCTATTACCACGTACACTTAAGAGCATCGTTATGTTTGAACATGGTGTTCATTATAGAGAATCCATTACTAACACAGAAGTCTAACAACAAACACCGGCTCAGGATTAGACCAAGGAGGCTGTTCCTCCCGATCACGCCTCTTCAGGTCTCTACATCATTACCCACATGTATGTTGAAGTCTCCCAGCAGAACTATGGAGTCTCCTCTTGGAGCACCATACAGGACTCCATTCAGGTTCTCAAAGAAGCCGACGGCTTCTACTCCTGAGCATGGTGAGCATTCCTCGTGACCTGCGTAACCGCAGTTTCATTCAAAACTTTCGTGTTCTCACTAGAGTCAGCAGTTTTTCTGCCAGCTGCCCAAGTAGTTTGGATCACAGTGGCGTACACCACCGATCAGGCTGTGCTGACCCTGTAGATCCACGGGAAAGGGGTAACTCTGAACATCAGTTAAATTTGATCAGATGATGTGTCCTGTGGACTGAGTCCTGTGATCACTGTGTACTTCCCCTCAGCTTCCCGTTGCCCCGGCAGGGCCACAGTTCTCCTCCTCAGTCAGCTGGTGTGCACACACATACTTCGAATGCCCTTATGTGTTGGCTCCAGTCACAGAGCTACAACATTTTGAACATGTGATCCTGACTTCAGATGAGTTTATAGCGAATATATAGCTAATGTTTTATGCTTTGTTACATAGTTTACCCACAAAATCTAGTACAACAAGACAACTGCTGTGAACGACAGCTGATCTCTGTCTTTCTGTCTGTCTGTCTGTCTGTCTGTCTGTCTGTCTGTCTCACCTGTCTGTCTCCAGGCGGTTCAATCAGAACCTGGTGGCTCAGCTCTGGTATTTTGTCAAGTGTGTTTACTTTGGTCTGTCAGCCTATCAGATTCGATCTGGTTACCCAACACGAGTTCTTGGAAACTTCCTGACGAAGAGCTACAACTACCTCAACCTCTTCCTGTTCCAGGGGTGAGACACTGTCAAAGTCTATTACACACCAACAGTCTAACTGTTAGCCTAGCTTAGCACAAACACTGGAAGCAGGGGGAAGTCTTAGCCTAGCTACATGAAAAATCCAACAAACATCTATAGAAGATATTTATAATAATGCTAGCAGACAAAATTGTAATCACTGTCTGTATGCCTGCCTGTAGTTTCCGTCTGGTTCCCTTCCTGACGGAGCTGAGGGCAGTGATGGACTGGGTCTGGACAGACACCACTCTGTCACTGTCCTCCTGGATCTGCGTGGAGGACGTTTACGCCCACTGCTTCGTCTTAAAGTGCTGGAGGGAGTCTGAGAAGGTATGTGTCTCTTTGCATTGTTCATATATATTTATGTATTTGTACATGTCAGAAGAAGCTGGTGTATATATTTATGTATTTGTGAGTATTTGTATGTTTGAATATGTGTACATACAGTTTATTCATGTATTTGTGTATGTTTGAATGTCTACAATAAATTCATGCACTTGTTTGTGTGTTGTCCACAGAGGTATCCTCAGCCTCGCGGCCAGAAGAAGAAGCGCGTGGTGAAGTATGGGATGGGCGGTCTGATTGTTCTGCTGCTCATCTGTATCGTTTGGTTTCCGCTGCTCTTCATGTCGCTTATCAAATCTGTAGCTGGAGTCGTCAACCGACCGCTCGACATCTCTCTGACCATCACGCTGGGAGGGTTCCAGGTAAATTCACCTGTACCTGGTGTCTTATTTATAACGGTTGCATACACAGCTTAGAGAGGCGCACACCACTTCCCATGGACAAGTTGGTCTTTAAAACAACATTAATAGCAGAGTGTGCACCTATCAGATAACCTCTGAACCACGCACACCAGAATCAGCTATAGGAGTTCAGTGTCTTGCCCAAGGACACTTCAGCACGCAGCCTTGGGGTGCCGGGGATTGAACCGCCAACCTTCCGATTAACAGCCAACCCAACCAATTGCTCTACCTCCTGAGCCACAGCCGCCCTTACTACCACAGGTATTTGTTTTGGTGCCTTGGTGCTCAACAATAAACATAAAATATATAAATACTTAAAACTTAATTGACAAGGTATAGTTATACAGAAGATGTACAAGAATGTAATATACAAATGAGAATAAGGTTTACATAATATTACTGGAAAAAAGGGGAGGAGTTTGGGGGTCCTGACATCAGTATCTCCCTCCTCCTCCACGCACTTCCTGGTTCGTCCGAGTATAGAGGGCATTTTTATTTCCAGATGGGTGTGGCCACCACCAGCAGCAGCCTCGTCCTGACGCTAGGACGCCATCCTTTATTTCAGCTTCCGTCCTGTCTGATGAGCTCACTGCATTCATTGCAGCAGCCAGCAGCAGCAGCAGTCGGCCTGCTGCACCAGGAGGGACCCAGGATACACCCAGGGCCCGCTGCATCAGGAGAGACCCAGGAGAGACCCAGGGCCCACTGCATCAGGAGAGACCCAGGAGACACCCAGGGCCCACTGCACCAGGAGGAACCCAGGAGAGACCCAGGGCCCGCTACATCAGAAGAGACCCTGGCCTGCTGCACCAGGAGGAACCCAGGGCATACTGCATCAGGAAGAACTCAGGAGAGACCCAGGGCCCACTGCACCAGGAGGGACCCAGGGCCTGCTGCAATAGGGGAACCTAGGAGAGACCCAGGGCCCACTGCACCAGGAGGGACCCTGGGCCTGCTGTACCAGGAGGAATGCTGGGCCTGCTGCACTAGGAGGAACCCAGGAGAGACCCAGGGCCTGCTGAACCAGGAGGGACCCACGGCCTGCTGCACTAGGAGGAACCCAGGAGAGACCCAGGGCCTGCTGCACCAGGAGGGACCCACGGCCTGCTGCACTAGGAGGGACCCTGGGCCTATTGCACCAGGAGAAACCCAGGAGAGACCCAGGGCCTGCTGCGCCAGGAGAGACCCAGGGCCTGCTGCACTAGGAGGGACCCTGGGCCTATTGCACCAGGAGAAACCCAGGAGAGACCCAGGGCCTGCTGCGCCAGGAGGGACCCACGGCCTGCTGCACTAGGAGGGACCCTGGGCCTATTGCACCAGGAGAAACCCAGGAGAGACCCAGGGCCTACTGCGCCAGGAGAGACCCAGGGCCTGCTGCACTAGGTAGGACCATGGGTCTGCTGCACCACGAGAACCCAAGGACCCGCTGCATCAGGAGGGACCCAGGGCCCACTGCCTTAGCCTAAAGTCTGACAATGGCTCTGAGGATTTCCCGGTACCTCACAGCAATCAGGGTACATTTGGCTAAAACATGGAGGTCCTCCCCAGGCTCTCCTGACCCATCACCAACCCAGTCAAGCTGGATGATGTTGCAAGCAGCATTAACATTCACCACGGTTTCTCCAGACTCTTTCACGTCTGTCACATGTGCTCTGTGTGAACCTGCTCTCATTTGTGAAGAGAATGGGGCACCAGTGGTTGACCAGCCACTCCTGGTCCAGTCCAGCTACACGATGCTGGGTTGTGAGCACAGATCTCTCTAGAGGACTTGGGGCCCTCATGTCACCCTCATGGAGTCCTTTTCTGACTGTCAGAAACATGCACACCAAAAGCCTGCTGGCGGTTATTTTGTGGGGCTCTGGTAGTGCTCCTCCTGTTCCTCCTTTCTCCAGGGAGCAGATACTGGTCCTGCTGCAGCATATTTTACCATTAAATTAACATTATACAATTAAGTTTTACATAATAATTAATAAAACTACTGTCACGATCCTGTCCTGAGCTTGTCTGTGTTTTATTATTTTGGCCATGCCTTCTCGGTGTTTTGATTTCGGTTACTCTGTGTCTGGGGTTCAGTCCTGTCTGTGTGTGTGTCTTGTTGGGGAGTCTGGGTTTTTGTTCCATGTCCTTGCCCCTATCCTTGTGTTATAGTTGGTCAGTGTTTGTTTGTTTACATGGGTTTCTGTTGTCTGTAGTTAGATCCTTGTCTGGTATTTTGTTACATGTGTTCTGTCTGTGTTGGTTATTTATTCTGCTCCATGTCTGCCTGTCAAGTGTTCCGTCTGTTCCCCCAGTTATCACACTGCCTGTCTGCCTTTTTGTTCCCCTTTTTTGTCTCTGCCTGCCTGCCTCTCTGTTGCCCCCTGTTGCCTCTGCCTGCCTCGTTACCTTGATCCCACTCACCTGTGTTGCTCCCGCCCTGCTCGTTAGTCCCGTGTGTATATATATACCTGGTGTTTCTGTTTAGTCCTTGTCCGGTCATTACAGTGTGTACCTTGTGTTGCAGTTGTTACTCAGTCCTGTCTTGCGCCCTGTCTTGCCCTGTCTATTGATTATTGGAGTTGCCTTTTGAGTTCTTTTGGATCACCGGTTTTCTTTGGATTGTTTATGTCTTTTGGATACCTTGTTTTGGACTCTCTGTGATCAGCCACTCAGCTAGTAAGTGTTCTTGCCTTTTGTTGCTAAATAAACCTTTTGAACTTTACCTGCTCCGCCCTGTGTCCCCTGCATTTGGGTCCTACAAGCTGCCTCACCACACACAGACCCTGACAACTACTACACTCATATCAGAATCAGAATCAGAATCAGCTTTAATTACCAGGTATGTGTACACATATGAGGAATTTGACTTGACTCGGGATTGTACATTGCTCACGTTGTGCTTATTCATATAAAAATACAAAATCATAATAAAAATAAAATAAAATCAGACAGACTTCAATGTAGACAACACAAATATACACACTATGAACAAAAACAATACAGACATACTGACAGATACTGCAGTGAGCAGAGTGCAAAGGATGCAGGAGTATGTATATGTCGGCGGTGAATGTGATAAACAGGTACATATGAATGCACACATGTTCACAATGAAGCGTAGTGCAAAGGATGCTGGGATAAATAAGTATTAGTATTTTGTGCTGGAGTAATGACTTGAGGTAGGTGGATTGGGTATACAATGTCTACAATATGACTATATAACAGTATGAACAGCTCTGAAATAGAGAATGTTAATAAATAAGAAGTGTTAGCCAGTAAACAGGTGGCTGATTAGAGGCAGAGTCACTGGGTTATTGCACAGGAATTGTTCCTGACACTGTGAGTCAGAATCAGCTGTTCATCAAAGTGATGGCTTGTGTGAAGAAACTGTTCCTGACTCTGTTGGTTTTGGCATACAGAGCTCTGTAGTGCCTACCAGACGGGAGGAGCTGAAACAGGTTGTGTCCGGGGTGAGATGGATCTGCAGTGATGTTTCCTGACTCTGGAAATGTATGTAAATGTAAATCCTGAATGGAGGGCAGCACCGATGATCTTTTCTGCAGTCCTGACTGTCCGTCGTAGTCTGCTCCTGTCTTTTTTGGTGGCAGACCCAAACCAGACAGTGATGGAGGTGCAGAGGACAGACTGGATGATGGCTGTGTAGAAGTGTATCAGCAGCTCCTTAGGCAGATTGAGCTTCCTCAGCTGGCGCAGGAAGTACATCCTCTGCTGGGCCTTCTTGATGATGGTGTCAGTGTTGGGCTCACACTTCAGGTCCTGGGAAATGGTGGATCCCAGAAACCTGAAAGATTCCACAGCAGACACAGGACTGTTGAGTGTGGTGATTGGGGGGGCAGAGTGGGTGGGGCTCCTCCTAAAGTCCACGGTCATCTCCACAGTTTTGAGCGTGTTAAGCTCCAGGTTGTTCTGACCGCACCAGAGAGCCTGCTGGTCAACCTCCCATCTGTACGCCTGTATACTAATGCTCCTCCAGGTTGTGAATCAAGCCTCTGCAGTGGACAGCTGTAGATTTAGCCAGATTCAGAATATCTGGATGTGTGCCAACATGTTCTCCTTATAGCTGCCTCCTTCTGAAAGCAACACGCTTTACTTGTACTGTTTAACCCTATAGAAATATTGGAACTGTTGTTGTTTGAGTGTTGGTGTTGACAGTAGTAGCAGTATGAGTGGTAGTATTAGTTGTACTACTGTGTTCCTGATGTTTTTGTTGACAGCTGCAGTAGCAGTATTAGTAGTACCATAACTGACCTGTTGTTGTTCACAGCCAATCTTCACGATGAGTGCGCAGCAGAATCAACTCAAAGATCTAACAGAGGAAGACTTCAGCTCCTTCACCAGCTCCTACAGCTATACACCTGTAAGTTCTCTGCAGTACACACACTGACTGCAGTATTGATGCTACAGCTCCCAGTAACTCTGTGGCTTGTTTTTCCCAGAGTGCCTTGCAGTTCCTGGAGGCGTACAGTCATGAGGATGTGACTGTGGCGGAGCTGCAGGGCAGCAGTAACTCTCTGTGGACCATCAGTCCTCCCAGCAGGCAGTACTTGAGCCAGGTGCTCAACCTTGACCACTTCCCCCTAACTTTGTCCTGGACTGTTCAGAGGTCAGCTTCACACTATCCCTCCCTCCCATCAGTAGCGATGCAGCGCTTGCAAAGCACTCATGATGATACTCAGCTCGTCCACACACACACACACACTGCGACAGCATGGTTATTCAGAATCAGAAACTCACCCAAGGACACTTTGACTGGAGTTGGGTGAGCCGGGAATCAAACCATAGACGACCTGCTCCATGACCTGAGCCACCGCCACCCAAGTAGCAGTAGCAGTAGTAGTAGCAGCAGTAGCCGTAGTAGTAGCCGTAGAAGCAGCAGTAGTAGGAGTAGCAGTAGCAGCAGTATTTGCAGAAGCAGCAGTAGTAGCAGCAGTAGTAGTTGCAGTAGCAGCAGTAGTAGCAGCAGTAGTTGCAGTAGCAGCAGTAGTATTTGCAGTAGTATTTGCAGTAGTAGCAGCAGTAGTAGTTGCAGTAGTAGTTGCAGTAGCAGCAGTAGTAGCAGCAGTATTTGCAGTAGTAGCAGCAGTAGTAGTTGCAGTATTTGCAGTAGTAGCAGCAGTAGTAGTTGCAGTAGCAGCAGTAGCAGCAGCAGTAGTAGTTGCAGTAGCAGCAGTAGTAGCAGCAGTATTTGCAGAAGCAGCAGTAGTAGCAGCAGTATTTGCAGTAGTAGCAGCAGTAGTAGCAGCAGTAGTAGTTGCAGAAGCAGCAGTAGTAGCAGCAGTAGTTGCAGTAGCAGCAGTAGTAGCAGCAGTAGTTGCAGTATTTGCAGTAGTAGCAGCAGTATTTGCAGTAGTAGCAGCAGTAGTAGCAGCAGTAGTAGTTGCAGTAGCAGCAGTAGTAGCAGCAGTAGTTGCAGTAGCAGCAGTAGTAGCAGCAGTAGTAGCAGCAGTAGTAGCAGCAGTATTTGCAGTAGTAGCAGCAGTATTTGCAGTAGTAGCAGCAGTAGTAGTTGCAGTAGCAGCAGTAGTAGCAGCAGTAGTAGTTGCAGTAGTAGTTGCAGTAGCAGCAGTAGTAGCAGCAGTATTTGCAGTAGTAGCAGCAGTAGTAGCAGTAGTAGCAGCAGTAATAGTTGCAGTAGCAGCAGTAGTAGCAGCAGTAGTAGTTGCAGTAGCAGCAGTAGTAGCAGCAGTAGTAGTTGCAGTAGCAGCAGTAGTAGCAGCAGTATTTGCAGAAGCAGCAGTAGTAGCAGCAGTAGTAGTTGCAGTAGCAGCAGTAGTAGCAGCAGTAGTTGCAGTAGCAGCAGTAGTAGCAGCAGTAGTTGCAGTAGCAGCAGTAGTAGCAGCAGTATTTGCAGTAGTAGCAGCAGTAGTAGCAGCAGTAGTAGTTGCAGTAGCAGCAGTAGTAGCAGCAGTAGTTGCAGTAGCAGCAGTAGTAGCAGCAGTAGTAGCAGCAGTATTTGCAGTAGTAGCAGCAGTATTTGCAGTAGTAGCAGCAGTAGTAGTTGCAGTAGCAGCAGTAGTAGCAGCAGTAGTAGTTGCAGTAGTAGTTGCAGTAGCAGCAGTAGTAGCAGCAGTATTTGCAGTAGTAGCAGCATTAGTAGCAGTAGTAGCAGCAGTAATAGTTGCAGTAGCAGCAGTAGTAGCAGCAGTAGTAGTTGCAGTAGCAGCAGTAGTAGCAGCAGTAGTAGTTGCAGTAGCAGCAGTAGTAGCAGCAGTATTTGCAGAAGCAGCAGTAGTAGCAGCAGTAGTAGTTGCAGTAGCAGCAGTAGTAGCAGCAGTAGTTGCAGTAGCAGCAGTAGTAGCAGCAGTATTTGCAGTAGTAGCAGCAGTAGTAGCAGCAGTAGTAGTTGCAGTAGCAGCAGTAGTAGCAGCAGTAGTAGTTGCAGTAGTAGTTGCAGTAGCAGCAGTAGTAGCAGCAGTATTTGCAGTAGTAGCAGCAGTAGCCGTAGAAGCAGCAGTAGTAGGAGTAGCAGTAGCAGCAGTATTTGCAGAAGCAGCAGTAGTAGCAGCAGTAGTAGTTGCAGTAGCAGCAGTAGTAGCAGCAGTAGTTGCAGTAGCAGCAGTAGTATTTGCAGTAGTAGCAGCAGTAGTAGTTGCAGTAGTAGTTGCAGTAGCAGCAGTAGTAGCAGCAGTATTTGCAGTAGTAGCAGCAGTAGTAGTTGCAGTATTTGCAGTAGTAGCAGCAGTAGTAGTTGCAGTAGCAGCAGCAGCAGTAGTAGTTGCAGTAGCAGCAGTAGTAGCAGCAGTATTTGCAGAAGCAGCAGTAGTAGCAGCAGTATTTGCAGTAGTAGCAGCAGTAGTAGCAGCAGTAGTAGTTGCAGAAGCAGCAGTAGTAGCAGCAGTAGTTGCAGTAGCAGCAGTAGTAGCAGCAGTAGTTGCAGTATTTGCAGTAGTAGCAGCAGTATTTGCAGTAGTAGCAGCAGTAGTAGCAGCAGTAGTAGTTGCAGTAGCAGCAGTAGTAGCAGCAGTAGTTGCAGTAGCAGCAGTAGTAGCAGCAGTAGTAGCAGCAGTATTTGCAGTAGTAGCAGCAGTATTTGCAGTAGTAGCAGCAGTAGTAGTTGCAGTAGCAGCAGTAGTAGCAGCAGTAGTAGTTGCAGTAGTAGTTGCAGTAGCAGCAGTAGTAGCAGCAGTATTTGCAGTAGTAGCAGCAGTAGTAGCAGTAGTAGCAGCAGTAATAGTTGCAGTAGCAGCAGTAGTAGCAGCAGTAGTAGTTGCAGTAGCAGCAGTAGTAGCAGCAGTAGTAGTTGCAGTAGCAGCAGTAGTAGCAGCAGTAGTAGTTGCAGTAGTAGTTGCAGTAGCAGCAGTAGTAGCAGCAGTATTTGCAGTAGTAGCAGCAGTATTTGCAGTAGTAGCAGCAGTAGTAGTTGCAGTAGCAGCAGTAGTAGCAGCAGTATTTGCAGTAGTAGCAGCAGTATTTGCAGTAGTAGCAGCAGTAGTAGTTGCAGTAGCAGCAGTAGTAGCAGCAGTAGTAGTTGCAGTAGCAGCAGTAGTAGCAGCAGTAGTAGTTGCAGTAGCAGCAGTAGTAGCAGCAGTAGTTGCAGTAGTAGCAGCAGTAGTAGCAGCAGTAGTTGCAGTAGCAGCAGTAGTTGCAGTAGCAGCAGTAGTAGTAGTAAAGGTTGTAGAAGTACATTGCCAAAAAGAACCTAAAAAAGTTGTTTTGCTGTGTTTTTAAACAGGAACTTGAGTCTGGGGGCGAAGGCTGAGCTTGCGTCAGGTAAACATGTGACCTACCTGGATGACCAGACTCGCCTGGAGCTGATCCAGCTTCTGAATGGAACCAGGACACTTCCTGTGTAAGTACAGGGGTCATGACTATGTGCAGCGGTCTTGGTTGTATACACAGAGATGGAGGTATGTGTACACGGGCAGCTGGGTTATATTTTGAGTGGGTAGGGCTAGTTGTACATCCTACTGTGATCCAGTTGTTAGCCAAAATGCTAGAGGAAACAAATGGAAAACTAATTACAATTGGTACCATATTGTTTGTGACAGGTTTGTGTTTGTAGGTACACATTAAAGATGTCTTTTGTTTACTAAGAACACACTTAAAGAAACAATGCAAAACACATCTGTGTTTAAGCTAGCTCTATGTCTCTGTGCTTCTTTTCAGGGTGATACAGGAAGTGTTGCCATGTTTCATTCGAGCTCCCAGCGACTCCAACGCCAAACCCATCGAACAGCTTTACACAGGTTTCTATATTCTCACATAGCTATCAATAAAAATTACAAAGGTCAAAGTTCAATAGTCCAACGAAAGGAAACCAATCACTACTTGTTTTTCAGAAATTTAGGGTTAAATAATGTCCACAACAACACGCAAAACCACACAGTCACAAAACAACCACAAAGAGACGCGAAACAACAAAAATCTACAGAGACGCAAAACAAAACAAAAAAAGCAAAACAACCACAATGAGATGCAAAACAAAAACTACAGTTGCAAAACAGCAGCTACACAAAAATGGCGTAGTCGTAAATGATGTTTTTGTAATTTATTGTGCTTTTCCTTCCCAAGGTGCAAAAATAGTGCTCAGCAACAAAATAGTCAAAAATAGTATTTACAAAACGTAAAATATTTACAGTCCAAGCCAAAAAGGCACAACGATCCATAAACAATCAGAGGCTCTCTCGGTTACCTTATCTGTAACAGTTCTGGCACACACACTCACTCTTGGCTGAAGAGTGAACCCCTTTTATCCACTGAGGCCCATTCCCCCAGATAATTAAGTCAACAATTGGCCATCTCTTATTAATCCCATTATATTTCATTCATACAAAAATACCATAAATGATCTATAATTACACGCAACAAAATACATGTGTCACTGTGCCTCAAATATACCCAGGAAAAATAATAAAATTATTTTGGACATGACATCACTGTGACGTCAGAAGCTGACGTACTGCGTCGGCCGCGATATAACCAGAAATTGTAACAGGCGTTCGGTTTGACTGTGGTGTGTGGTGATTGTGGAGTGAATACTGGGAAATGTTTGTTGGACGAGCTTATGGCGTGGAAGTTGGTTTAACAGTGGCCAAGTGTGCATCCATGACTACTGTGATGGCTGTCAAGAGGGGAGTCAACGAGAAAACTGAGTGAACGGGAGAAATGGGTGAGTAGTGAGGGGATGTGTGAGCGTGTGTGTGTGTGGTTATCGTGGTTGCGCTGAGTTACCCGCGGGACCTGATGGGGCTACTCTGTCACAATTAACTACAAAGACGCAAAACAACCAAAACTACAAAGACGCAAAACAACCAAAACTACAAAGACGCAAAACAGCAAAAACTACAGAGACGCAAAACAACAAAAACTACAAAGATGTTAACAGAGATGCAAAACAACCACAAAGAAACGCAAAACAACCACAAGGAGATGCAAAACAACAAAAACTATAGATACCAAACAACAACAACAAAGAAGCACAGAAGAAGCACAAGATGCCAAGATGCAAAAACAACAAAAACTACACACGCAAAAAACGACCACAAAGAAACACAAAACAACCACAAAGAGATGCAAAACAACATCTCCAAAGAGACACAAAACCACAAAGAGACGAAAAACAACCACCACAAACAGATATGAAACAACCCCAAAGTGATGGGAAACAACAACCACAATTAGACACAAAACAACCCCACAGAGATGCAAAACAACCATAAAGAGACACAAAACAACTACAAAGAGGCATACAACAACCCTACAGAGATACAAAACATCAACCACAAATAGACAAAAAACAACATAAAAACAGAGACACAAAAAGACTACAAAGAAATGCAAAACAACCACAACAGATGCCAATCAACCACAAAGAGATGTGAAACAACCACAAAGAAATGAAAAACAACCACAAGGAAATGCATAACAACAAAAACTACAGAGAAGCAAAACCATGGCCAAAAAAAGACACAGAACAATCACAAAAAAACGCATACGCCAAAAGAGATGTAAAACATCAACAGAGAGACACAAAACAACCCCACAGAGATGCAAAACACCCATAAAGAGATCCAAAACACCAACTCCAAAGAGACACAAAACAACCACAAACAGATGTAAAACATCCACATAGAGATGCTAAACAGCAACAACAAAGAGATGCAAAACAAAAAAAAACTACAGAGACACAAAACAACACCAAGACGCAAAACAACGACAAAGACACGCACAACAACAGACACACAAAACAACCACAAAGAAACAAAACAACCACAAGCACATGCAAAACAACAAAAAAACAACAAAACTATAAATAAGCAAATCAACAACCACAAAGAAATGAAAACAACAAAAACTACAGAGACGCAAAACAACCACAAAGAGACAAAAAACAACCCTACAGATATGCAAAACCACAAAGAGATGCAAAACAACAACCACAAGGAGACACAAATGTAAATGTAATGTAAATTGTTTAGAAACTGCCCTTGACTTTTCAAGTATTTGGTTGTCATTATGAGTATCAGTTAGTAATGTTACTGTTCTTTATTTCACTGACTGAAGAGCAGACTGCAGAATCAAATAAACACATTATTTAAACACATCAATATCTTTCATCATGTGGCTTCTCTTCTCTGTCCTCCAATCAGACGGCCGCTACAAGGACATCCTGCTGGCCCTGGAGCGGTCGACCAATAAGAGCCATGAGATCCAGGAGTGGTGGATCGTCGACCAACCGGCTGCCAGCCTGGTGCCTGTTGGGGGCAGAGCTTCGTTGAATGACAGGAGGGAGGCAGGGCTCCAGCTGTTTGTGTTCAGTGATAAAGTCAGTCCTCCGAGTCTGGGCTTCCTGGCTGGATATGGGTACACATTACCTTCACAAACTGCAGTGATAGGAGCGTTATTACAGCACACCCACTGCAGTAATACATGCTTGTACTACAAATACCTTCAACTGCTACAGTTACAATAATAAAAAATTTTAAATTCAGTTTTATGTATATAGCACCAAATCACAACAGTTATCTCACAGTGCTTTTTGTAAAAGAGTAGGTCTAGACTAGTACAGTCTAGACCTGTGATGTTATTTACAAAAACCAAACAATTCCCACCAAGAGCAGCACTAGGCGACAGAGGCAAGGAAAAACTTCCTTTTAAAAGAAAGAAACCTCAAGCAGAACCATGGCTCAGGGTGGGCGGCCATCTGCCTCGACCGGTTGGGGGAGAGAGAGGGGGCTACACAGTATACAGATAGAAATACAGACAGTAAAGGTAATGTTGCTATAGACTGAATTAAAAATGGTACAGATATTTACAGACGTGTTAATGATAATTGTAATAATAATAATACTAACAGTAAAGGACAAGTAACAATAATTGTAGCAGATGGTGTCCAGTAGGAACACGGGGGCAGCAGGACTCTCAACCACAGATCCAGACTCCACAGCTCCAGAGCCAGCAACACCCGCAGGAAGCGACAGGAGGAGGAAGCACACGACCACGGGAAAGGGAAGAAGTCGAGTTAGTAACATGCATTAATGGGATGAGGTTGCACTCAGAGAGAGAGAGAGAAGAGGAGAGAGGAGCTCAGTGCATCATGGGAAATCCCCCGGCAGTCTAGGCCTATAGCAGCATAATTAAGGGATGGTTCAGGACTCACCTGAGCCAGCCCTAACTATAAGCTTTATCAAAAAGGAAAGTCTTAAGCCTACTCTTAAATGTAGAGACGGTGTCTGCCTCCCGAACCCAAACTGGAACCTGGTTCCACAGGAGAGGAGCCTGATAGCTGAGCGCTCTGGCTCCCATTCTACTTTTGGAGACTCTAGGAACCACAAGTAACCCTGCATTCTGGGAGCGCAGTGCTCTGGTGGGGTAGTAAGGTACTATGAGCTCTTTAAGATAAGATGGTGCCTGACCATTAAGAGCTTTGTATGTGAGAAGAAGGATTTTAAAATCTATTCTGGATTTTACAGGAAGCCAATGCAGAGAAGCTAAGACAGAAGAGATATGATCTCTTTTACTGGTTCCTGTCAGAACACGTGCTGCAGCATTCTGGATCAGCTGAAGAGTCTTAATGGACTTTTTCGAAGAGCCTGATAATAATGAATTGCAGTAATCCAGTCTAGAAGTAACAAATGCATGGACTAGTTTTTCTGCATCATTTTTAGACAGGATGTTCCTGATTTTTGCAATATTACGTAGGTGAAAAAAGGCGGTCCTTGAAATTTGCTTAATGTGAGAGTTAAACGACATGTCCTGGTCAAAGATAACCCCAAGATTTCTCACAGTGGTGCTGGAGGCCAGGGCGATGCCATCAGAGGAAACTATATCTTTAGATAATGCGTCAAGGAGGTGCTTAGGGCCTAGAACAATAACTTCAGTTTTATCTGAGTTTAACATTAGAAAATTACAGGTCATCCAGGTTTTAACATCCTGAAGACACATTTGAAGCTTAGCTAACTGATGAGTTTCATCTGGTTTGTTGATAGATATATAGAGTATCATCTGCATAACAATGAAAGTTTATGGAGTGTTTCCTGATAATATTGCCTAAAGGAAGCATATATAAAGTGAAGAGGATTGGTCCGAGCACAGATCCTTGTGGAACTCCACGACTAACTTTGGCATGCATGGAGGACTCATCGTTAACATGTACAAACTGAAATCGATCTGATAAATAGGACTCAAACCAGCTTAGAGCGGTTCCTTTAATGCCAATGAAATGTTCCATTCTCTGTAATAGGATCTGATGGTCAATGGTATCAAATGCAGCACTAAGATCTAATAATGTCACTGTACAGCACTTTGGAACTTGGTTTTGAAAAGTGCTATACAAATAAAGTTATTATTATTATTAATAAAACCAATACAGAGACAAGTCCTTTGTCTGATGCAATTAGGAGGTATCTCTCATCTGGACAGAAATGGACGAAAACTCAGGGAAAAGCTGAGAAGTGGGACTTTCTGTAATATACAGGTACATGTCAGAAAATGAGTTCTATAAAAGTTATTTTCCCCCATGATTTAAGTGAAACAGTGAAACTTTTATATATTCTACATTAATTTAATATAAAGTAAAATACCTCTGGCCTTCTTTTGTTTTAATTATGACTCATAGCTTATGGAAATCAAAAATCCATATCCCAGAATACAAGAATAAAGAACGCATATTTCAGGAATAGTTTCGCAAAAGGTTAATTTCTGCTCTCAGTACCTGGTCGGGGTCCTACATGATTTACTGTATGTCTCAGTGCAGCATGGTGACAGTCAACCTGTAGCTGCTGAGGTGGAAGCCCGGGTTGCTTTGATAACGGCCATCAGCTTGTCTGTATTGGTGGTCTTGTGTCTCTCATTTTCCTCTTGATATAGATTCTCTGGACAACCAAGCACAGTAACTCCATGGCGAAGTCATTCAGTTAGTTTTTGTTTATGTCCCACAAGTGACTGCATCAGTAGCAGAATGTGTGCCCAACGTACCACAGCACTTCGCTGATGCTCTTACCGTTGTTCTGGGAGATCTGAACAACTGCAGCCTGGAGGAAACCTTCCCCTTACCAAAGGTGGAAAAATGAAGGAAAATACACTGAATCAATGTTCCATAAACTCTCCAATGCCGGTCAATCCAAGAGCAAACCACCAATATCCAGCTTTGACCAACTATTCCAGTTAAAAAGCAGTTAACCTGACAACAAGGCATTATCAGATGGCCTCAAGACTGGAATGATGGAACTGTAACTTGCTTTGAATACACAGACTGTGGTCAACAAGACAGTCAACAAACCTAAGCCTTTAAAACAAGGACACAATGGAGCTGCAAAGCAAACTCAGGAATGCAAAGGATGCACATTAGCGACAAGCTAACACTAACCTGGAGGACGCGCTCAAGGCTGCCAACCCCCTAACCCCGCAAAACACGGGAGACCAGAACCACCAGCACAGATAGGCCAAGTAAAGACCACAAGTAAAAATGACATGGCTTCTTCTAACAAACTTAACACGCTTTCACCAGGTGTGGAACCACTGGGTGCACTGAAAGATGCAGGGGTCACCTGTGGGGTCTGAAGACGGAGGGTCAGGTGGTCAACATCTGTCCACACCTCAATGCCCTACCCCGACAGGCCGCTTTCCAGCATTCACTACGCAAACTTTACATCCCACTTCCTAAGAACCCCTCCCCCAAGGAGTGCAATCACTTTCCCTCTGTGCACTGAGCTCTGTGTTAATTAAGCCAATGGAGAGAATTGTCTCTCATGTCCAAGCTCCCACTGCAGTTTCCCCTTTACACAGCGATCATGCCCTCTCTCATATTATGTCATGATGATTTTTAAAGTTAAATGTCCTTTTGTGATGTACTATGTTATTCTGATGATTGTCAGAGCATGTGATACAACATGAAGTGCTATCTTAGTACCAGTACGAAAACAAGTACTACACTCAGTGGGATCTGTTGTGGCAGCAGTGTGATATTACTAGTAGTACATTCAGGAGGAACATTTCAAAGTAAGGCAACAAAGTATTCTTTTAACCACTCACCATCCTTTTCTCCTCCTTCTTCCTCTCCTCCTCATCCTGTCTCCTCTCCTTCTGCTCCCTGTCCTCCCGCTTGTGTCTGGCCCTGCAGCATCATGGGATTGTACGCCTCGGTGGTGTTGGTGATTGGGAAGTTTGTCAGAGAGTTCTTCAGTGGGATCAGTCACTCCATCATGTTCGAGGAGCTGCCCTGTGTCGACCGCATCCTCAAACTCTGCACTGACATCTTCCTGGTACATATTTGAAAACTTTATTAACACAATAATTCATCCACAGGCTCCGCCCTCTGGAGTATAAAGGCCTTTGCACACCAAAGTCCACATTTTCATCCAAATATTTAAAAATAAATACAACCTCGTGCTGATACTGTCTACAGAGTGACTCTGAAACAGCTTTGATTTGAGATATCGTGAAAAGATTGTTAAAGCACACTGAAGGATCAGTGAACAAACACGCGTGTTTGCAGCAAGCTTAATAAATGTGTGTCCCTACCTCTGCCTGCCGCTCTTCAGGATCAATTGGGTCATCTTTTTAAAGAGGTGGTATTCTTCTTTTTGGCTTTTCCCCTCTCCTTTACCTTTTTGTGCTGTAACAGGTTTGCAAAGTGAAAAAGCCCAAAGTCCAGCCCAAAGTTAGTTCCCATCTCCCACAGAAAACTCTGCTCTGAACTGAAAACAGCTCATTTGTAGTCCGGCCGCTTCCCTTTCATCCCTGTGACGTCACAGGGATGAAAGCTAAACGCGCCTCATATAACGCTCGGCGAGCGGCTGCTCCGACACGCCCTCAGAAACAGCGAGCTGCAGCACACAGCTCTCCTCTCCCTTCCAAACACTAGCTACCCTCCAGGCAGTCAGTGGACATAAAGTTGTTACTGTGATGTAGAGACAGAGCTCGGTTAAAACTTTATGGATGAAAGATCCTTTTGTTACAGATTAATAACTCACCGCTCTGAAACTCTTGCTCCAGTCCATGTTGCCAAGCTGGTCGGCAACACGTGCAGCTGAACCCGAGCTGTTTACCGGCTTCTCGCTGACCCGCCCTACTCTGCTTCTGATTGGCTAGTAGTCCTTAACTAGGAACTGAGCGTGTGCAACTCCCAACAAAGATCATTTAGAGACAAGATGTATCACTCCATAGCTAAAACAAAGCCTTCAACACAGGGTGAAAAGTGGAGCTGAAGCAATGTGCAGTATGACAAACATATAACCATGTGAACCTGTTCTGGTACGACCTCTAAATAAGATTAGGAACCTGACAATGAGCAGAATACCACCCTCTAACGTGTGGTTCCAGTATCAGACTGGACCACTGAAATCCTGAAGTACACCTGGAGGTGACGTGGATAATTCCTCACCTCCTCTATCAGCAGGTGACTCTCCTTTCTGTTGATCTCAGGTTTGGATCAACTTCAAGGCCACAAGATCTTCCTCGGTGCTCGATGATTTCAGTTTGTCTCCTGGTGTGAATTATTGCAATGAATATAACAGCAGCGTACAAGGTTTCTGTGCTTAACGATTTTTATCAGATGTGTGGTTAAAAAAACACAAACCGAAGTCTGTTGGTGTGCAAAGGCATTAATCCCGCCCACAGCGAGTCTACTGTGATCACAATAGTTTCCTGTTTCAGGTGAGAGAGACAGGTGAGCTGGAGCTGGAGGAGGAGCTTTACGCTAAGCTGATCTTCCTGTATCGATCACCGGAGACTTTGATCAAATGGACCCGACGCTGACCTCCTCTATCAACACAGTACTGATTATAAACATTAGTTATTAGCGTCTGCGTTTGCGGAGAACGTGGCCATGCAGAGAATGTTCTCCACATGTTCCTGTTAGATCGAAGAAGGTTTAAGAGCTGAGTTGGACTAAAAACTGGAAGATTCACTGAATTTTATTTTGAAGCTTTGAATGAACAAGAAGCTTGGGAGAACGTTACCTGTTTGCTGGGCGACCAATAGGAACAGAGCTAACCTTTTGAGACAGTGTTATGGGAACATTAAGTATTGATTATTGATTATTAGTAACTGCAGGGATATGTCACATCCTGGAAAACCTGGAATTATTTAATGCAGCTTTTCAGTCGTTGTCCTGGAAAGGTTTCTTGTCTTGTATAACTGAACACTCCCTCAGATAGACAGTGATGATGTTTGGTAGAAGCACCAATCAGTGATCCAAATGTAAACCAAAGCCCCACCCACATCCCAAACTCAAACCACATGATTGGATGCTGCTCCTGTCACTCGCACCGGTAGGTGTTTAAATACAGGGACCAACAACAACTAAATGTGAGTCATTAATGTGTGAAAAACTCATTTCCCAGGACATTTTCAATGACTTCCTGTATGAGGATTGATAGAGTGAACACTTCTTCTGTGTTGATTAACAGCGTTATGGTTAATCAAGTCTCTGCACAGCTGTTTTCACTTATTTGTATTTATTTTACTTCACTAGCCTCAGCATTTCTGTTAGCACTGTGGACAATGCTTCACATTAGCTTTAAGGCACTATATCAGCTTTAGGTTAGCTGTACTGGGCTCAAAGTTAGCTCTACTTTAGCTTTATGGTAACACTACATTAGTTGTGCATCAGCTCTATGCTATGCTAAGGTATGCTAGCTTATCAGGGAACCAATAACCTGTTGATATCTATGGGTGGATCCACACTTGAAACACTGCTAAACATTGATACTAGAATACCGGTACTACGTACTTCAACCTAACTAGGTTGCTACCTGTACCGTGAACAAATGTACTGCATTGAGAATAAAGTTAATATGGCATCCTAATTTCAAGCTAATTTGCCACACAGCAATAAGGTCTGTTCTTTCAGTGACGACAACGTGAGATTATATCATCATCTGGCTAAGCCAATCAGTGTCAGAGTAGGGTGGGTCATGCCTTCATCACAGTAGGGCTGCGGTGAAAATGTCTTTTGCTCAGGAAGGTTCTGACTGAGTGAACTGACCCATAAGTGTTTCAGTGGCAGTCATGATAAAGGGTACACCAGACCATCCTTTACCAAAGGAAAGGAGAGAATGCCGTCCAATTCCTTGCGGCGGTAACATTTAAAGTGACGCACGTTCTTAAACTCAAACACAAAATCCATTGACCAGCAAAGTACTTACAACGCAGACGCATATAAAAAGTGTTCCCACAGAATCCCTCTTTATCTGATCATTGTTTGATAACTTTTGAGCTTGTACTGCTGAACTACCCTCCATTGGGCAAAAATTTCTATACAAGATGTCTGTCTGATAGCGCTATAGCTAAATTATGATCCTTGAATAAGACACTCACAGGTTCCTTCTTTCTTTGGTTTGTTTTCTTTCGGCTTTGATGTAATCTGACGCTGTTTTGAACACCAGTTTAGTTTCAGATTGTTGAAATAAGCTTTGAAGTGTTAGAAAAAAAAAGAAATCACGGACCATATTGGATAAAGGACGTCAATCACTGTGTGAGTTACCATTGGCTGTTAAGCCTTTTCTCTCGTATGTCATAACTTGCTAATATGCATAGGCCTGTGTCTTGTGCTGTCAGTTATTTTTGGCTAATATATTATATTGCCTGCCTTCAGCAAGATCATTAATAATTTTGCTGCAGATGCTATTTACTCAGCACCTCCTCTTGCTTGGCCGCGCTCTCTCTCGCAAACATATTGACAATGGACACGTGGGAATTGAATGGTTATCATGAACACCGCTGCACAAATCTGTCCAACACAATGCTGTCAGTGTCGGAGACCCACCTTCAAAATGTTATTAGCAAGGAGCCTAGCTAATAAGGACAGCTATGTTAACATTAGAAAGTGACAGAAGTGAATGACAGCATGTTCAGCTACTACTTTGCCTCTATCTACATTAGTAAGATTTGCTCTAGATTTGCTCCTTGTTAGCTTTATGTCAGTTATTTGGTAGCACTACTTTATAGCTCCAAGTAAGATTAGCTGTAGAGTAACTCTGTTAGCTTTATGTCAGTTATTTGGTAGCAATATTTACCTCTACATTGGCTCTAAGTAAGATTAGCTCTAGATTAGCTCTATGTTAGCTGTGTTATTGTAATGTCAGCTATGAATTGCTTAGCTGTACATTAGCTTAATGTTAGCTGTAGGTCAGCTCTACATTTTGTAAGGTCTACCTAAGGTATGATGTTCCTTTATTGATGCCCCATAGAGGAAATTCAAATTGGGAACATAGTGCTAACAGTAAAAGAAAGAGTGAAATATAATGAATGTTGAAAGAATAAAATCAGAATGAAATGTATAAAATAAACACATATTCAATGAAAATAGAAAATGCTGTGTCTTTGTGTAAAAGCTGTACATTAGTCTAATGTCAGCTCTAGTTCAGCTCCATTTCAGTTATCTCTTCATTTCATTCTGACCCAGTAAACATTGGGTGGAAGGTGAACAGTGCTAAGCTAACTCCACAGGTACATGGAGTTAACCCTCACAGGTACAACAAAGCTAACAGGAAAGTTGGCTGTAAGTCAGTATCTGTGTCGGCAGACCACCAGGCAGAATAAATAAGTAAAAACAGCTGTTCAGTCTCAACATGACAAAATACTTATTCCACAAAGCCCCCTGGTGCCAGAAAACTTGAATTAAATGTAACAGAATACATGTAGAATAACTGTTGATCATGTTGGTGTTTGGCAGTTTTACAGTGATTTTTATTGTTTACTTTATCTGACTTATAACTGTGAATTGTAAACTCAGTGTCTCCTGTGAATGATATGAAATAAATATGTGAAAATAAATGTGATCATCAGACTGAGAATCAGAATTTGTTCACTATCATGTGTTGTGAGCCATCTTGAGGCTAAGCACCAGTGAAATGTTGTGAAATGTTGAATGTTTATTTATTTATACAACAAAAAATTAGGTTTAAAATATTGGACAGTGTTTAACATTTAGGATACTTAAGGTTTGATAAAGATGGTTTGAAGGCAAGGCAAGGCAAGTTTATTTGTATAGCACATTTCAACAACAGGGCAATTCAAAGTACTTTACACAAAAAATAAAAGCAACAGGGAAAAACAATAAAAACAGCCTGAGAGGTTGAGCAAATAATTGAGTCACAATCACTCCGAAGAGAGCAAACAGAGAAGTACACTTAATCCACTCTCTCTAGCTAGTCTGTACTCGGGTCCACAGCAATCTTTGGGTCCACTGAAACTCCAAAAACCCTCCGACACTACAAAGAAACCAGGACATGTCTGTCAGCAGGCCCCTTTGATCCAGTTAAACTCTGGACCCACCTGCACATTTACAGGTGGACAGAGGTTCCTGCAAATCACTCGGCCGCGAGATTTAGGACTACTTCCTTCACTCTGTTCAATCTCACTCCCAAAATGTCTTAACCCAGCTACCTACTCATTTCTCACCATTTAAATATTTAATTAAAAGCAATGGTAAAAAGCTAAATACAAAGAAAAAGAAAACAGGACAGTAAACGTTACAGTGCAGTGTAAGTTATCAATAAAAAGAAAAATCTTAAATATTTAATTAAAAGCAGTGGTAAAAAGAAAAGTCTTCAGTCTTAATTTAAAAGAACTGACAGTTTCAGCAGACCTGCAGTTATCTGGGAGTTTTTTCCAGATATACGGAGCATAATAACTGAACGATGTTTCTTCTTGTTTAGTTTTGACTCTGGGGACAGAAAGCAGACCTGATCCCAGACGACCTGAGGGGTCTGGATGGTTCATAATGAAGCAGAAGATCAGAAATGTATTTTGGCCCTAAACCATTTAGGGCTTTGTAATTTAACAGCAGGATTTTGAAATCAATTCTTTGACATACAGGAAGCCAATGTAAAGACCTCAGAACTGGAGTGATGTGATCCACCTTTTTGGTCTTAGTGAGGACTCGAGCAGCAGCGTTCTGAATCAGCTGCAGCTGCCTGATGGATTTCTTAGGGAGCCCTGTAAGGACACTGTTACAGTAGTCAAGTCGACTGAAGATAAATGCATGGATAAGCTTTTCCAGGTCCTGCTGAGACAAAAGGCCTCTTATCCTTGATATATTCTTCAGGTGATAGTAGGCTGACTTTGTAATTGTCTTAATATGGCTCCTCAAATTCAGGTCTGAGTCCATGACTACACCAAGGTTTCTGGCTTGATTTGTGGTTCTTAACATTACAGATTGAAGTCGAGCACTGACTTTCAATTGTTCCTCCCTGGCTCCAAAAACAATAACTTCAGTTTTATCTTTGTTTAATTGGAGAAAATTCTGGCACATCCAGTTGTTGACCTGCTCAATACAGTTACTCAGTGCCTGTATGGGATCATATTCTCCTGGTGAAATGGTTATGTAAATCTGTGTGTCATCTGCATCATTATGGTAACATATTTTGTTGTTTTTCATAATCTGAGCCAGTGGAAGCATGTAAATGTTAAACAAAAGAGGTCCCAGAATGGAGCCTTGGGGAACCCCACATGTCACTTTTTTCAGCTCAGATGTGTACCAATTCTATTTGTTATAGTGTACCGAGCACCTGGGCCATACTCTGAATTCTTATCTGAATTTGCAGAGTTTTTGTCAACTTTAGTCCTTAAAACGGACAAAGTTATTATTGTAGGGGATTTTAATATTCATGTGGATGTAGAGAATGACAGCTTTAGTACTGCGTTTATCTCTCTATTAGATTCAATTGGCTTGTCTCAGAGTGTTCATGAACCGACTCACTGTTTTAATCACACCCTCGACCTTGTTCTGGTATATGGTATTGAAATTGAACATTTAATAGTGTTCCCACAGAATCCCTCTTTATCTGATCATTGTTTGATAACTTTTGAGCTTGTACTGCTGAACTACCCTCCATTGGGCAAAAATTTCTACACAAGATGTCTGTCTGATAGCGCTATAGCTAAATTTAAGAATGTGATCCCATCGGCTCTAAATTCACTATCAGGTATCAAAGTAACAGAGGGACTCTTACTGCAATTTCAGTCCCTCTCAAGTCGATCATCTTGTTGATAGTGCTGCAGGCTCGCTGCGAACAACACTTGACTCTGTAGCCCCTCTATAAAAGAAAATACTAAAACAAAGGCGGTTAGCTCCATGGTATAATACTGAAACTCGCAAATTAAAGCAAATATCACAGAAACTTCGAGAGGAATTGGCGTTCCACCAAACTGGAAAATTCTTGTTTAATTTGGCAAGATAGTCTTAAAACTTATAGGAAGGCCCTCCGTAATGCCAAAGCAGCGTACTACTCGTCATTAATAGAGGAAAATAGGAACAACCCCAGGTTTCTTTTCAGCACTGTAGCCAGGCTGACAGAAAGTCACAGCTCTATTGAGCAAAGTATTCCCATAGCTCTCAGTAGTTATGACTTCATGAGCTTCTTTAATGATAAAATCCTAGCTATTAGAAACAAAATCCACCAAGACCTGCCCTCAACTGGCACCGACTTAGAAACAGCTGTAAAACCAATTATATGTTTAGACTGCTTTGCTTCCCTCAATCTTTATCAACGAACTTGAATAATTTCTTCATCTAAACCATCAACCTGCCTCTTTGACCCGATCCCGACTAGGCTGCTTAAAGAAGTTTTGCCCTTGGTTGGCACTTCTCTGCTGGATGTGATCAATCTGTCTTTATCAACAGGCTACGTGCCACAGTACTTTAAAGTAGCTGTAATTAAACCTCTTCTGAAAAAGCCCAACCTGGATCCAGACGTTTTAGCCAACTATAGACCTATATCTAACCTTCCATTCCAGGTGTGTGACTTTCTACATAGCAATAGTTTATTTGAGGATTTCAGTCAGGATTTAGAGCTCACCATAGCACAGAGACAGCACTGGTGAAAATTACTAATGACCTCCTAACTGCATCAGACAAAGGACTTGTCTCTGTATTGGTTTTACTAGATCTTGGTGCTGCATTTGATACCATTGACCATCAGATCCTATTACAGAGACTGGAACATTTCATTGGCATTAAAGGAACCGCTCTAAGCTGGTTTAAGTCCTTTTTATCAGATCGATTTCAATTTGTACATGTTAACGATGAGTCCTCCATGCATACCAAAATTAGTCATGGAGTTCCACAAGGATCTGTGCTCGGACCAATCCTCTTCACTTTATATATGCTTCCTTTAGGCAATATTATCAGGAAACACTCCATAAACTTTCATTGTTATGCAGATGATACTCAGTTATATCTATCGATCAAGCCAGATGAAACTCATCAGTTAGCTAAGCTTCAAATGTGTCTTCAGGATGTTAAAACCTGGATGACCTGCAATTTTCTAATGTTAAACTCAGATAAAACTGAAGTTATTGTTCTGGGGCCTAAGCACCTCCTTGACGCATTATCTAAAGATATAGTTTCCCTGGATGGCATCGCCCTGGCCTCCAGCACCACTGTGAGAAATCTTGGAGTTATCTTTGACCAGAACATGTCGTTCAACTCTCACATTAAGCAAATTTCAAGGACCGCCTTTTTTCACCTACGTAATATTGCAAAAATCAGGAACATCCTGTCTAAAAATGATGCAGAAAAACTAGTCCATGCATTTGTTACTTCTAGACTGGATTACTGCAATTCCTTATTATCAGGCTCTTGAAAAAAGTCCATTAAGACTCTTCAGCTGATCCAGAATGCTGCAGCACGTGTTTTGACAGGAACCAGTAAAAGAGATCATATCTCTCCTGTCTTAGCTTCTCTGCATTGGCTTCCTGTAAAATCCAGAATAGAATTTAAAATCCTTCTTCTCACATTCAAAGCTCTTAATGGTCAGGCACCATCTTATCTTAAAGAGCTCATAGTACCTTACTACCCCACCAGAGCACTGCGCTCCCAGAATGCAGGATTACTTGTAGTTCCTAGAGTCTCCAAAAGTAGAATGGGAGCCAGAGCGTTCAGCTATCAGGCTCCTCTCCTGTGGAACCAGGTTCCAGTTTGGGTTCGGGAGGCAGACACCGGCTCTACATTTAAGAGTAGGCTTAAGACTTTCCTTTTTGATAAAGCTTATAGTTAGGGCTGGCTCGGGTGAGTCCTGAACCATCCCTTAATTATGCTGCTATAGGCTAGACTTCCCATGATGCACTGAGCTCCTCTCTTCTCTTTTTCTCTCTGAGTGCAACCTCATCCCATTAATGCATGTTACTAACTCGATTTTTTCTCCCTCTCCCATGGTCGTGTGCTTCCCCCTCCTGTCCTCCCCCCCTTCCCCTCACTTCCTGCGGGTGTTGCTGGCTCTGGAGCTGTGGAGTCTGGATCTGTGGTTGGGAGTCCTGCTGCCCCCGTGTTCCTACTGGACACCATCTGCTACAATTATTGTTACTTGTCCTTTACTGTTAGTATTATTAGGGGTCCAAGCCCGAAGTGGGCATGGAACCCGCGATTGCAAGGCATCGCGGTTCCCATACCACGAAGTGGCTGGGAACCCTATTGGAATCGTTAGGGTTTTTATTATTATTTTTATTCTTCCGTGAAGAAAGCGATACTGCAGCATACCCCAAAAATGCTAGGGACGCGAAACTCACAGGGTAGGTTCACATCACCGCAGCGACCGCAGGCAAAAAAATTCGCACACTTCTACCGCTAGGGGCTTATAACAAAGATTTCCGACATTTTGCCCTCTCACTCCCGCAAACAATCACGCATATTCACAAACCTTATATCCACGCGTTCGGGGGATCAAGCTGAATCTCGTGGTATAGGCCACGCCCATTTCCGCCTAAACTTTTTTCGAGCTACGTCGCGAAAACTGAAAAACCTATTTTAATTAACTCCTCCGAAGCCGCAAGTCCGATCGACGCCAAACTTGGCACGGATAATCTCTGGACCGAGCTCTACAAAGTCGCTAAGCCCATTCGTTTCAATGGCATTTTCAAACACGCCGCATTTCAGCCTGCCGAGCTGACCCGTCGAGACCTCGCTCGGGGACATTACGCGGGACGTCGGCGGAGCCGGGACGACTTCAGCGCCCTCAGCGGGGCTGGGGGGCGACTGGCGACAGGTGGCTTGGACCCCGTTTACAACTGCTCGCAGTTCTAGTTATTATTACAATTATCATTAACACGTCTGTAAATATCTGTACCATTTTTAATTCAGTCTATAGCAACATTACCTTTACTGTCTGTATTTCTATGTGTATACTGTGTAGGTTGCCTCCCTCTGCTCTCTCTCTCTTGCTCTCTCTCTCTCTTTCTCTTGCTCTCTCTCTCTCTCTCCCCTCACCCCAACCGGTCGAGGCAGATGGCCGCCCACCCTGAGCCATGGTTCTGCTCGAGGTTTCTGCCTCTTAAAAGGAAGTTTTTCCTTGCCTGTGTCGCCTAGTGCTTGCTCTTGGTGGGAATTGTTGGGCTTCTGTAAATAACTTCAGAGTATGGTCTAGACCTGCTCTTTCTGAAAAGCGCTGTGAGATAACTGTTGTTGTGATTTGGCGCTATATAAATAAAATTGAATTGAAAATTGAATTGAATAGTTACCTATAGACACAAAGTAGTCCCTGTCTTTTAAGTAGGATTGATGTCATTGAAGACTTTAACAAGAGCTGTCTCAGTGCTGTGGTGTGGTCGAAAACCTGACTGGAAGACATCAAAGCAGTTATTTATTGCCAAGAAAGCACTAAGCGGTTGAAAAACAGCCTTTTCAATGATTTTACTTAAAAATTGGAGATTTGATATGGGCCTATAATTGCTCATTAGTGAACTGTCTAGATTGCTCTTTTTTAAGAGTGGCTTAATGACTGCAGTTTTCAGGGCCTGTGGGAAAAAACCTGAGAGGAGAGACATGTTGACAATTTGTAGTAAATCTGAGGCCATGCATTTAGACACATTTTTGAAAAACCTGTTGGCAGAATATCAAGGCAGCATGAGGTGGATTTCAGATGTTGCATTATGTCCTCCAGGTTTTTATGGTTAATAGAATCAAATTGTCTCATGCTATATGAATTGTTTTTAAGTGGACACAGGGACAGGACATATCCTGTTACTGACATGGAGGTGCTGATTGCTTGTCTAATTGTTTGAATTTTGTCTGTGAAGAAGGAAGCAAATTCATTGCAGGCCCTGGTGGATAGAAGGTCAGAGGCTACAGACACAGGAGGGTTGGTTAGCCTGTCGACAGTAGCAAACAGGGCACGTGCATTATTAGTATTTTTGGTGATGATGTCAGAGAAGAAGGACCGCCTTGCATTTCTCAGCTCTAAATTATAAATGTGAAGTCTCTCTTTATAGATGTCATAATGAACCTGGAGATTTGTTTTCCGCCACCCGCGTTCAGCTTTTCGAAACTCTCTGGAGAAATGCCACGCTGGTTAGAACTCTGTGGCATTTCTCCATGGAGATCTTCTCTTACCAGAGACCACCTTCACCTTGGCTGGTGCAATGGCATCAATAACATTTGTAATTTTAGAACTGAAACTATCTACAAGCTCATTGACCGAGACCCGTGGAAGGGCAGGTGTCGGGAAGAAAGCCTCAATAAATTCTTCACTAGTGTTTCAGCGATATGCCGTTTTGTGATCACCTCTGATTCAACATTTTTGTGCACGCAGATAGCTCTCTCAAAGAAAACACAGGAATGATCAGAGAGAGCAACATCAGTCACCACAACCTTGGAAATGTTCAGACCCTGAGTGAAGTCTAAAGTGTGCCCCTTATTGTGCGTGGGCTCTGTCACATGTTGGGTCAGTCCATAATTATCAAGAACACAGAACAGTTCTTTAGTCCCTCTGTCCTGGGGGTTGTCAACATGGATGTTAAAATCACCAACAATAACCACACAGTCAAAGTCAACACAGATTATAGACAGCAGTTCACCAAAGTCATCAAAAAAGTTTGCACAGTATTTAGGGGGCCTGTAGATATTTAGAAAAATAGCTCTAGAAGAGGAATTCAGCTGAAGAGCCACATATTCAAAAGAAGCAAAACTCCCATAAGACGTCTTTTTGCATTGGAGGGAGTCATTAAACAAAATGGCAACTCCACCTCCTCTCTTATGCACTCTAGCTTCAAACATAAAACTGAAGTTGGGAGGGGTCGACTCGATAAGGACAGCTGCACTGTTATCTTGGTCCAACCGAGTTTCAGTTAAAAACATGAAATTAAGATTGTGAGTTCTTATAAAATCATTGATTAAAAAATGTTTTTCCTGCTAAAGACCTAACGTTTAACAAAGCTAATTTTAGTGAGTTAAAAACATTATCTGGCCCACTTTTTTCGACAGGCTGCGGCTGACGAGGAATTAATACTAAAATTGCAGGATATGTTGAGTGCTTCCTGTTTTTTAACACATTCACCACACTTTTTCTGTTACCTAACAAGATAGGGATGGAGAAGACTAGCAGCACATTGGGCTCCGGCTTGTCCTGGGAAGAGTCAAGAGTGCTATTTTCCTTGTAGCCTGGACCCAGCACATATCAGACAGAGCTTACTGGGCTTTTTCGCCATTGCAGAGCGGGAAGGCGGTTTGTGCCTGGAGGACTTAGAGCCAGTGGTGGAGGTAGACGGTGAGGGGGGTTTAGGGTAGAGAAAATGGGAGTGGAGCGAGGGAAGATGCGGGGAGTAAATTTGGTCCCAGCTCTAACCAGGTCTTCCATGTGATCAGTGAAGTCCAGCAGAGGGGAGAGGGGAGAAAGTGTGTCTGGAGATGGGGATTGGGGGGGTAGAGATGTTGAATCCTCACTGTTGGTTTTCAGTGAGAGAGGTGGAAGCTCTCTTCCGGCGGGGGCTGGGGTGGCTCTCCTTCAAGGTTTCTGGTGTGTTGTGCTATGTCTTCTTCTTGTTTTGATTCCTCTTGTCTCTTGTCCTTGGCAGAGGGAACAGATGAGTGATGCAGAAAATAAAACAGGTTGGAGCTAAACAATTTTACTCCTGACTTGTTAAGGCGAAGTCCATCTGCCTTAAAAAGATGCCTGCGGCCCCACAGAATGTAAAAGTTTTCAGTGAAATGCACTGAATGGACAGCACATGCTGCTGAGAGCCACCTGTTCAGTGCCATCAATCTGCTGAATCTCTCAGCTCCTCTTCGGAGTGGAAGTATAGGGCCACTGATAAACACCACAGCATTCAATGAGCTGACTGTGTTTAACAGATTATTAAAGTCCTCTTTCAACGCTTCAGACTGTTGCTTCACAACATCATTGGTCCCGATGTTCAGTATGATGTTTTTTACAGTAGGATGTTCAGCCACAATATGCAGGATTCTTTCTGCCAAGTCAGACACCGTA
Organism: Lepomis macrochirus; assembly: GCA_024633595.2. Classification (NCBI taxonomy): domain Eukaryota; kingdom Metazoa; phylum Chordata; class Actinopteri; order Centrarchiformes; family Centrarchidae; genus Lepomis; species Lepomis macrochirus. The sequence goes on along the minus strand of JALXJV020000011.1, from coordinate 36,462 downwards.
TCCTTTGGAAAGCAGAGTATTTTGGTGTTCTTACTGCACATGCTTCTTACATTGTTAACAGCAGAATCGTTAGCTTTCGCTGCAGCCTTTTACTGTCTGATTTACTCTGAGTTCTTACCCTTCTGTGTAAGGATGGGATGTTATCCAGCTCATCAGACGGAGATCCAGGCTCCTGCAATAGTGGTGAAAATCTGTTCTGCTGTTGCACACTCGGTTGTTGGGGAGGTTTGTTGCTAACTCTCCCTTTCACGGCTGTCCACGGCTGTGTCCTACCAAGAACAGGGGTTGAAGAGGCGCTCTGCCTAGATGATAATGCAGGCCAGCCAGTCGCATCACAAATCTCAGGGCGCTGGGCTCTGCCTGTTACTCGTCCTCCCATTTCCCAAGGAAATGATTTACTCTTAGGCTTTGCACCCAGAGAGTTCCAGGGAGGACTCCCACTTTCAGATTTATTACCCAGTACGCAGGCCTCCTGCTTCTTGGTAGTCTTGTTTGTGCTAATTAGCCGTGTGTTAGCATGCTCTTGTCCACTGTTTAGGGTCCACGGTAAAGTGGTGTCATTCCCACATAATCCATTCACTTCCACATTCACTTCTAACCTTTGGATATTGGTTTCCAGAACTGTAATTTTCTGTAGAAATTTGTAGAAGTCATCCAAGGAGAAGGGGGGCATCTTGTTGCTAATTAGCATTAGCTATAGCTCCAGTCACTGCGGTACAGGCTAGTGCTATGCCGCACTCGCGTAGCACTAAGATCATAAAAGTTTTTAAAGTATGGCAGGAGCCTACTTTATCTAACAGTCCCAGTGATTTAAAAGTATCCAAGAGCTGCTGACTTCTAGCTGGGGAAAAAAAGAGACTTTAAGCGAAAAAAAAGCAAAAGAATGCAAGGAAAGGCAAGAGCAAGCAGCAAAGTGTCTGCACTGTAAGAAAGCAGGAAGGCAAAGTGGTTTGTTAATCTGCATTTGTTAGAGGATTTATATATAATTAATAGTCAAGTCAAAAGATTTTAAAGTATAAAATTAGCAGCTCTGTGGTCCCAGAAGGGTTAGGAATAGGGGTATTAACCACGATTATACTTTTTGTAATATCTCTTGACAGGGAGGGTGTAGAGCCATGGGAGTGGTACCGTTGGACTCGGGGGAGGATTTCCAGTCGATCTGAGGCGGCCACCCGGCGCCAAGTCGAATTTTCATAGGTAAAGCTGATGGGCCCCTCCCGGGGCGGGAGCAGGACAGGCCGCTCAGCGGGAGGCCCGGGACGGTAATCCAGGGCCGTCTTCTGGACCGGAGGTGGACTTGAGCTGGGGATCAGCTGTTCTCAAGGGAGGCAGCACGTCCACTGGACCACAGTGCACGCCTCTGCTGGCAGGTGAATGGAGGTGGTACTTGAAGTGTCGGACCCAGACCAAGACAGCTCAAGGAAAACAATGTGCGGTGCAGAGGCGGACTTGAAGCCCGCACCTTGCGGAATCAAGGCGGGAGCACCAACCGGCACGCCACAGGGCCTCCCCATTTGTGACCGTTCCGCATCCAACGGTACCAAAATCGTCCTCGTACGGCATTCGTAGGTGGAGCTAGGGTCAGGCCCCATTGTGGATAACTCTTAAGAGGAAGGCGGTAGAGCCACGGGGGTTGCACCTTTGGACTCGTGGTGGAATTTCCAGTGGGAATGAGGCATTTTTGCAGGATTTTGGGCTTCGGGGCAAAAATGTGAAAACTAGGGTTTGCTAGGGAATAGGGGTATTAACCACGATGATCCCGAGGAAGATTATACTTTTTGTAATATCTCTTGACAGGAAGGTCGTAGAGCCACGGGAGTGGTACCGTTGGACTCGGGGGAGGATTCCCAGTCGATATGAGGCGTCACCCGGCCAGTTAGGGTTAGGCCCACAGACCCCTAGGTGAACTTGGTTCCCGAGCGGTTGTGGTTAGTGAAAACCCACTGGTAAGGCTGTAAGAAGCAGGCACAGCAAGCAGGCACAGGAACGAAACCGAGGTCCGCCTCGCCATTTGTGACCGTTCCGCATCCAACGGTACCAAGCTCGTCCTCGCACGACGTTCGTGGGTGGAGTTAGGGTCAGGCCCCGCCCTGCTGAGGAGTCTTTTGTGGATAACTCTTGAGAGGAAGGCGGCAGAGCCGCGGGGGTGGCACCGTTGGACTCGGGGTGGAATTTCCAGTGGGACTGAGGCGTTTTCGCAGGATTTCTGGCTTCGGGGCAAAAATGTGAAAACTAGGGTTTGCTAGGGAATAGGGGTATTAACCACGATTATCCCGAGGAGGATTATACTTTTTGTAATATCTCTTGACAGGAAGGGCGTAGAGCCACGGGAGTGGTACCGTTGGACTCGGGGGAGGATTTCGAGTCGATCTGAGGCGTCGCCCGGCCAGTTAGGGTTAGGCCCACAGACCCCTAGGTGAACTTGGTTCCCGAGCGGTTGTGGTTAGTGAAAACCCACTGGTAAGGCTGTAAGAAGCAGGCACAGCAAGCAGGCACAGGAACGAAACCGAGGTCCGCCTCGCCATTTGTGACCGTTCCGCATCCAACGGTACCAAGCTCGTCCCTCGCACGACGTTCGTGGGTGGAGTTAGGGTCAGGCCCGCCCTGCTGAGGAGTCTTTGTGGATAACTCTTGAGAGGAAGGCGGCAGAGCCGCGGGGGTGGCACCGTTGGACTCGGGGTGGAATTTCCAGTGGGACTGAGGCGTTTTCGCAGGATTTCTGGCTTCGGGGCAAAAATGTGAAAACTAGGGTTTGCTAGGGAATAGGGGTACTAACCACGATTATCCCGAGGAGGATTATACTTTTGTAATATCTCTTGACAGGAAGGGCGTAGAGCCACGGGAGTGGTACCGTTGGACTCGGGGGAGGATTTCGAGTCGATCTGAGCGTCGCCCGGCCAGTTAGGGTTAGGCCCACAGACCCCTAGGTGAACTTGGTTCCCGAGCGGTTGTGGTTAGTGAAACCCACTGGTAAGGCTGTAAGAAGCAGGCACAGCAAGCAGGCACAGGAACGAAACCGAGGTCCGCCTCGCCATTTGTGACCGTTCCGCATCCAACGGTACCAAGCTTCGTCCTCGCACGACGTTACGTGGGTGGAGTTAGGGTCAGGCCCGCCCTGCTGAGGAGTCTTTGTGGATAACTCTTGAGAGGAAGGCGGCAGAGCCGCGGGGGTGGCACCGTTGGACTCGGGGTGGAATTTCCAGTGGGACTGAGGCGTTTTCGCAGGATTTCTGGCTTCGGGGCAAAAATGTGAAAACTAGGGTTTGCTAGGGAATAGGGGTATTAACCACGATTATCCCGAGGAGGATTATACTTTTTGTAATATCTCTTGACAGGAAGGGCGTAGAGCCACGGGAGTGGTACCGTTGGACTCGGGGGAGGATTTCGAGTCGATCTGAGGCGTCGCCCGGCCAGTTAGGGTTAGGCCCACAGACCCCTAGGTGAACTTGGTTCCCGAGCGGTTGTGGTTAGTGAAAACCCACTGGTAAGGCTGTAAGAAGCAGGCACAGCAAGCAGGCACAGGAACGAAACCGAGGTCCGCCTCGCCATTTGTGACCGTTCCGCATCCAACGGTACCAAGCTTCGTCCTCGCCACGACGTTACGTGGGTGGAGTTAGGGTCAGGCCCCGCCCTGCTGAGGAGTCTTTGTGGATAACTCTTGAGAGGAAGGCAGAGCAGCGGGGTGGCACCGTTGGACTCGGGTGGAATTTCCAGTGGGACTGAGGCGTTTTCGCAGGATTTCTGGCTTCGGGGCAAAATGTGAAAACTAGGGTTTGCTAGGGAATAGGGGTATTAACCACGATTATCCCGAGGAGGATTATACTTTTTGTAATATCTCTTGACAGGAAGGGCGTAGAGCCACGGGAGTGGTACCGTTGGACTCGGGGGAGGATTTCGAGTCGATCTGAGGCGTCGCCCGGCCAGTTAGGGTTAGGCCCACAGACCCCTAGGTGAACTTGGTTCCCGAGCGGTTGTGGTTAGTGAAAACCCACTGGTAAGGCTGTAGAAGCAGGCACAGCAAGCAGGCACAGGAGCGAAACCGAGGTCCGCCTACGCCATTTGTGACCGTTCCGCATCCAACGGTACCAAGCTTCGTCCTCGCACGACGTTCGTGGGTGGAGTTAGGGTCAGGCCCGCCCTGCTGAGGAGTCTTTTGTGGATAACTCTTGAGAGGAAGGCGGCAGAGCCGCGGGGGTGGCACCGTTGGACTCGGGGTGGAATTTCCAGTGGGACTGAGGCGTTTTCGCAGGATTTCTGGCTTCGGGGCAAAAATGTGAAAACTAGGGTTTGCTAGGGAATAGGGGTATTAACCACGATTATCCCGAGGAGGATTATACTTTGTAATATCTCTTGACAGGAAGGGCGTAGAGCCACGGGAGTGGTACCGTTGGACTCGGGGAGGATTTCGAGTCGATCTGAGCGTCGCCCGGCCAGTTAGGGTTAGGCCCACAGACCCCTAGGTGAACTTGGTTCCCGGCGGTTGTGGTTAGTGAAAACCCACTGGTAAGGCTGTAAGAAGCAGGCACAGCAAGCAGGCACAGGAGCGAAACCGAGGTCCGCCTCGCCATTTGTGACCGTTCCGCATCCAACGGTACCAAGCTTCGTCCTCGCACGACGTTACGTGGGTGGAGTTAGGGTCAGGCCCGCCCTGCTGAGGAGTCTTTGTGGATAACTCTTGAGAGGAAGGCGGCAGAGCCGCGGGGTGGCACCGTTGGACTCGGGTGGAATTTCCAGTGGGACTGAGGCGTTTTCGCAGGATTTCTGGCTTCGGGGCAAAAATGTGAAAACTAGGGTTTGCTAGGGAATAGGGGTATTAACCACGATTATCCCGAGGAGGATTATACTTTTGTAATATCTCTTGACAGGAAGGGCGTGAGAGCCACGGGAGTGGTACCGTTGGACTTCGGGGAGGATTTCGAGTCGATCTGAGGCGTCGCCCGGCCAGTTAGGGTTAGGCCCACAGACCCCTAGGTGAACTTGGTTCCCGGCGGTTGTGGTTAGTGAAAACCCACTGGTAAGGCTGTAAGAAGCAGGCACAGCAAGCAGGCACAGGAACGAAACCGAGGTCCGCCTCGCCATTTGTGACCGTTCCGCATCCAACGGTACCAAGCTCGTCCCTCGCCACGACGTTAGTGGGTGGAGTTAGGGTCAGGCCCCGCCCTGCTGAGGAGTCTTTGTGGATAACTCTTGAGAGGAAGGCGGCAGAGCAGCGGGGTGGCACCGTTGGACTCGGGGTGGAATTTCCAGTGGGACTGAGGCGTTTTCGCAGGATTTCTGGCTTCGGGGCAAAAATGTGAAAACTAGGGTTTGCTAGGGAATAGGGGTATTAACCACGCATTATCCCGAGGAGGATTATACTTTTGTAATATCTCTTGACAGGAAGGCGTAGAGCCACGGGAGTGGTACCGTTGGACTCGGGGAGGATTTCGAGTCGATCTGAGGCGTCGCCCGGCCAGTTAGGGTTAGGCCCACAGACCCCTAGGTGAACTTGGTTCCCGAGCGGTTGTGGTTAGTGAAACCCACTGGTAAGGCTGTAAGAAGCAGGCACAGCAAGCAGGCACAGGAACGAAACCGAGGTCCGCCTCGCCATTTGTGACCGTTCCGCATCCAACGGTACCAAGCTCGTCCTCGCACGGCGTTACGTGGGTGGAGTTAGGGTCAGGCCCGCCCTGCTGAGGAGTCTTTGTGGATAACTCTTGAGAGGAAGGCGGCAGAGCAGCGGGGTGGCACCGTTGGACTCGGGGTGGAATTTCCAGTGGGACTGAGGCGTTTTCGCAGGATTTCTGGCTTCGGGGCAAAAATGTGAAAACTAGGGTTTGCTAGGGAATAGGGGTATTAACCACGATTATCCCGAGGAGGATTATACTTTTTGTAATATCTCTTGACAGGAAGGGCGTAGAGCCACGGGAGTGGTACCGTTGGACTCGGGGGAGGATTTCGAGTCGATCTGAGGCGTCGCCCGGCCAGTTAGGGTTAGGCCCACAGACCCCTAGGTGAACTTGGTTCCCGAGCGGTTGTGGTTAGTGAAACCCACTGGTAAGGCTGTAAGAAGCAGGCACAGCAAGCAGGCACAGGAACGAAACCGAGGTCCGCCTCGCCATTTGTGACCGGTCCGCATCCAAACGGTACCAAGCTCGTCCTCGCACGACGTTACGTGGGTGGAGTTAGGGTCAGGCCCGCCCTGCTGAGGAGTCTTTGTGGATAACTCTTGAGAGGAAGGCGGCAGAGCCGCGGGGTGGCACCGTTGGACTCGGGGTGGAATTTCCAGTGGGACTGAGGCGTTTTCGCAGGATTTCTGGCTTCGGGGCAAAATGTGAAAACTAGGGTTTGCTAGGGAATAGGGGTATTAACCACGATTATCCCGAGGAGGATTATACTTTTGTAATATCTCTTGACAGGAAGGGCGTAGAGCCACGGGAGTGGTACCGTTGGACTCGGGGGAGGATTTCGAGTCGATCTGAGGCGTCGCCCGGCCAGTTAGGGTTAGGCCCACAGACCCCTAGGTGAACTTGGTTCCCGGCGGTTGTGGTTAGTGAAACCCACTGGTAAGGCTGTAAGAAGCAGGCACAGCAAGCAGGCACAGGAACGAAACCGAGGTCCGCCTCGCCATTTGTGACCGTTCCGCATCCAACGGTACCAAGCTCGTCCTCGCACGACGTTCGTGGGTGGAGTTAGGGTCAGGCCCCGCCCTGCTGAGGAGTCTTTTGTGGATAACTCTTGAGAGGAAGGCGGCAGAGCCGCGGGGGTGGCACCGTTGGACTCGGGGTGGAATTTCCAGTGGGACTGAGGCGTTTTCGCAGGATTTCTGGCTTCGGGGCAAAAATGTGAAAACTAGGGTTTGCTAGGGAATAGGGGTATTAACCACGATTATCCCGAGGAGGATTATACTTTTTGTAATATCTCTTGACAGGAAGGCGTAGAGCCAGCGGGAGTGGTACCGTTGGACTCGGGGAGGATTTCGAGTCGATCTGAGCGTCGCCCGGCCAGTTAGGGTTAGGCCCACAGACCCCTAGGTGAACTTGGTTCCCGGCGGTTGTGGTTAGTGAAACCCACTGGTAAGGCTGTAAGAAGCAGGCACAGCAAGCAGGCACAGGAGCGAAACCGAGGTCCGCCTCGCCATTTGTGACCGTTCCGCATCCAACGGTACCAAGCTTCGTCCTCGCACGACGTTCGTGGGTGGAGTTAGGGTCAGGCCCGCCCTGCTGAGGAGTCTTTGTGGATAACTCTTGAGAGGAAGGCGGCAGAGCAGCGGGGTGGCACCGTTGGACTCGGGTGGAATTTCCAGTGGGACTGAGGCGTTTTCGCAGGATTTCTGGCTCGGGGCAAAAATGTGAAAACTAGGGTTTGCTAGGGAATAGGGGTATTAACCACGATTATCCCGAGGAGGATTATACTTTTGTAATATCTCTTGACAGGAAGGGCGTAGAGCCAGCGGGGTGGTACCGTTGGACTTCGGGGAGGATTTCGAGTCGATCTGAGACGTCGCCCGGCCAGTTAGGGTTAGGCCCACAGACCCCTAGGTGAACTTGGTTCCCGGCGGTTGTGGTTAGTGAAAACCCACTGGTAAGGCTGTAAGAAGCAGGCACAGCAAGCAGGCACAGGAACGAAACCGAGGTCCGCCTCGCCATTTGTGACCGTTCCGCATCCAACGGTACCAAGCTCGTCCCTCGCACGACGTTACGTGGGTGGAGTTAGGGTCAGGCCCGCCCTGCTGAGGAGTCTTTGTGGATAACTCTTGAGAGGAAGGCGGCAGAGCAGCGGGGTGGCACCGTTGGACTTCGGGTGGAATTTCCAGTGGGACTGAGGCGTTTTCGCAGGATTTCTGGCTCGGGGCAAAAATGTGAAAACTAGGGTTTGCTAGGGAATAGGGGTATTAACCACGATTATCCCGAGGAGGATTATACTTTTGTAATATCTCTTGACAGGAAGGGTGAGAGCCAGCGGGGTGGTACCGTTGGACTCGGGGAGGATTTCGAGTCGATCTGAGCGTCGCCCGGCCAGTTAGGGTTAGGCCCACAGACCCCTAGGTGAACTTGGTTCCCGAGCGGTTGTGGTTAGTGAAAACCCACTGGTAAGGCTGTAAGAAGCAGGCACAGCAAGCAGGCACAGGAACGAAACCGAGGTCCGCCTCGCCATTTGTGACCGTTCCGCATCCAACGGTACCAAGCTTCGTCCTCGCACGACGTTCAGTGGGTGGAGTTAGGGTCAGGCCCGCCCTGCTGAGGAGTCTTTGTGGATAACTCTTGAGAGGAAGGCGGCAGAGCAGCGGGGTGGCACCGTTGGACTCGGGGTGGAATTTCCAGTGGGACTGAGGCGTTTTCGCAGGATTTCTGGCTTCGGGGCAAAATGTGAAAACTAGGGTTTGCTAGGGAATAGGGGTATTAACCACGATTATCCCGAGGAGGATTATACTTTTGTAATATCTCTTGACAGGAAGGCGTAGAGCCAGCGGGAGTGGTACCGTTGGACTCGGGGAGGATTTCGAGTCGATCTGAGGCGTCGCCCGGCCAGTTAGGGTTAGGCCCACAGACCCCTAGGTGAACTTGGTTCCCGGCGGTTGTGGTTAGTGAAACCCACTGGTAAGGCTGTAAGAAGCAGGCACAGCAAGCAGGCACAGGAACGAAACCGAGGTCCGCCTCGCCATTTGTGACCGTTCCGCATCCAACGGTACCAAGCTTCGTCCTCGCACGACGTTAGGTGGGTGGAGTTAGGGTCAGGCCCGCCCTGCTGAGGAGTCTTTGTGGATAACTCTTGAGAGGAAGCGGCAGAGCAGCGGGGTGGCACCGTTGGACTCGGGTGGAATTTCCAGTGGGACTGAGGCGTTTTCGCAGGATTTCTGGCTTCGGGGCAAAAATGTGAAAACTAGGGTTTGCTAGGGAATAGGGGTATTAACCACGATTATCCCGAGGAGGATTATACTTTTTGTAATATCTCTTGACAGGAAGGGCGTAGAGCCACGGGAGTGGTACCGTTGGACTCGGGGGAGGATTTCGAGTCGATCTGAGGCGTCGCCCGGCCAGTTAGGGTTAGGCCCACAGACCCCTAGGTGAACTTGGTTCCCGAGCGGTTGTGGTTAGTGAAAACCCACTGGTAAGGCTGTAAGAAGCAGGCACAGCAAGCAGGCACAGGAACGAAACCGAGGTCCGCCTCGCCATTTGTGACCGTTCCGCATCCAACGGTACCAAGCTCGTCCTCGCACGACGTTCGTGGGTGGAGTTAGGGTCAGGCCCCGCCCTGCTGAGGAGTCTTTGTGGATAACTCTTGAGAGGAAGGCGGCAGAGCCGCGGGGGTGGCACCGTTGGACTCGGGGTTAGGGTTAGGGTTAGGGGGTTAGGTAAGGGGAAAAAGAGCTGGCTGATGCCAGTCTGGTGCACGGTCCTGTGATGCACATCCCGAGTCCACAGAAAGTGAAAAGCACATCTCCACATTTCCCTTGGTTTCAAGCACTGAAGTGCATTACCTCTGTGCTGGTTCAAAAAATTGGCCTCTATGGGTCCTGTTATTCATCACTCTGCCTTGTTGCAACGTTTCGAAATTATTTATTCTTCAGTCAGGCAAATCAGAGTGGCAATATTTAAGTTTCTTCTTATTTGAGGTAAGTATCTTTCTTCTAAATTGAGGCTAGTGGTCCTTCTTATTTGAGGTAAATATATTTCTTCTAAGGTTGAGGCTAAGTAATCATCTTCACCTTGAGGGGCATAGTTGAGATATAGGTGGGCCTTTAATTAGGATATGGTGAGTATTTTCCTTTTCCTCTAATTATTAAAATTAGGTATTGCTTGAGTCTTCTAATATGCATCCTATTTGGCTGTCTGACAATTAGGCTTCTTAATTTAGCTTTTTCTCTAATGCACTTCTGAATGAGGCTCTTTCTGCTTGTGGCTTTCACGAACACGAATGTTCGAAACACGGTAAGTACTGTCCTTTTTCTGTCCTTTAAATTTCTCCAGTTTGGGTTTCCGGTGAGTGATTACTGATGTTGAGTTTAGGGGTATGGGCTAGGAGAGGCCGTACTCACCCTCCATGGAAAGCTCAAAGACGGCACACCGGCTGGCTGGTTAGGTGAGGGGAAAAAGAGCTGGCTGATGCCAGTCTGGTGCACGGTCCTGTGATGCACATCCCGAGTCCACAGAAAGTGAAAAGCACATCTCCACATTTCCCTTGGTTTCAAGCACTGAAGTGCATTACCTCTGTGCTGGTTCAAAAAATTGGCCTCTATGGGTCCTGTTATTCATCACTCTGCCTTGTTGCAACGTTTGAAATTATTTATTCTTCATCAGGCAAATCAGAGTGGCAATATTTAAGTTTCTTCTTATTTGAGGTAAGTATCTTTCTTCTAAATTGAGGCTAGTGGTCCTTCTTATTTGAGGTAAATATATTTCTTCTAAGGTTGAGGCTAAGTAATCATCTTCACCTTGAGGGCATAGTTGAGATATAGGTGGGCCTTTAATTAGGATATGGTGAGTATTTTCCTTTTTCCTCTAATTATTAAAATTAGGTATTGCTTGAGTCTTCTAATATGCATCCTATTTGGCTGTCTGACAATTAGGCTTCTTAATTTAGCTTTTCTCTAATGCACTTCTGAATGAGGCTCTTTCTGCTTGTGGCTTTCCACGAACACGAATGTTCGAAACACGGTAAGTACTGTCCTTTTTCTGTCCTTTAAATTTCTCCAGTTTGGGTTTCCGGTGAGTGATTACTGATGTTGAGTTTAGGGGTATGGGCTAGGAGGCCGTACTCACCCTCCATGGAAAGCTCAAAGACGGCACACGGCGCTGGCTGGTTAGGTGAGGGGAAAAGAGCTGGCTGATGCCAGTCTGGTGCACGGTCCTGTGATGCACATCCCGAGTCCACAGAAAGTGAAAAGCACATCTCCACATTTCCCTTGGTTTCAAGCACTGAAGTGCATTACCTCTGTGCTGGTTCAAAAAATTGGCCTCTATGGGTCCTGTTATTCATCACTCTGCCTTGTTGCAACGTTTGAAATTATTTATTCTTCATCAGGCAAATCAGAGTGGCAATATTTAAGTTTCTTCTTATTTGAGGTAAGTATCTTTCTTCTAAATTGAGGCTAGTGGTCCTTCTTATTTGAGGTAAATATATTTCTTCTAAGGTTGAGGCTAAGTAATCATCTTCACCTTGAGGGCATAGTTGAGATATAGGTGGGCCTTTAATTAGGATATGGTGAGTATTTTCCTTTTTCCTCTAATTATTAAAATTAGGTATTGCTTGAGTCTTCTAATATGCATCCTATTTGGCTGTCTGACAATTAGGCTTCTTAATTTAGCTTTTCTCTAATGCACTTCTGAATGAGGCTCTTTCTGCTTGTGGCTTTCACGAACACGAATGTTCGAAACACGGTAAGTACTGTCCTTTTTTCTGTCCTTTAAATTTCTCCAGTTTGGGTTTCCGGTGAGTGATTACTGATGTTGAGTTTAGGGGTATGGGCTAGGAGAGGCCGTACTCACCCTCCATGGAAAGCTCAAAGACGGCACACGGGCTGGCTGGTTAGGTGAGGGGAAAAGAGCTGGCTGATGCCAGTCTGGTGCACGGTCCTGTGATGCACATCCCGAGTCCACAGAAAGTGAAAAGCACATCTCCACATTTCCCTTGGTTTCAAGCACTGAAGTGCATTACCTCTGTGCTGGTTCAAAAAATTGGCCTCTATGGGTCCTGTTATTCATCACTCTGCCTTGTTGCAACGTTTGAAATTATTTATTCTTCAGTCAGGCAAATCAGAGTGGCAATATTTAAGTTTCTTCTTATTTGAGGTAAGTATCTTTCTTCTAAATTGAGGCTAGTGGTCCTTCTTATTTGAGGTAAATATATTTCTTCTAAGGTTGAGGCTAAGTAATCATCTTCACCTTGAGGGCATAGTTGAGATATAGGTGGGCCTTTAATTAGGATATGGTGAGTATTTTCCTTTTTCCTCTAATTATTAAAATTAGGTATTGCTTGAGTCTTCTAATATGCATCCTATTTGGCTGTCTGACAATTAGGCTTCTTAATTTAGCTTTTTCTCTAATGCACTTCTGAATGAGGCTCTTTCTGCTTGTGGCTTTCACGAACACGAATGTTCGAAACACGGTAAGTACTGTCCTTTTTCTGTCCTTTAAATTTCTCCAGTTTGGGTTTCCGGTGAGTGATTACTGATGTTGAGTTTAGGGGTATGGGCTAGGAGAGGCCGTACTCACCCTCCATGGAAAGCTCAAAGACGGCACACGTAGCTGGCTGGTTAGGTGAGGGGAAAAAGAGCTGGCTGATGCCAGTCTGGTGCACGGTCCTGTGATGCACATCCCGAGTCCACAGAAAGTGAAAAGCACATCTCCACATTTCCCTTGGTTTCAAGCACTGAAGTGCATTACCTCTGTGCTGGTTCAAAAAATTGGCCTCTATGGGTCCTGTTATTCATCACTCTGCCTTGTTGCAACGTTTCGAAATTATTTATTCTTCATCAGGCAAATCAGAGTGGCAATATTTAAGTTTCTTCTTATTTGAGGTAAGTATCTTTCTTCTAAATTGAGGCTAGTGGTCCTTCTTATTTGAGGTAAATATATTTCTTCTAGGTTGAGGCTAAGTAATCATCTTCACCTTGAGGGCATAGTTGAGATATAGGTGGGCCTTTAATTAGGATATGGTGAGTATTTTCCTTTTTCCTCTAATTATTAAAATTAGGTATTGCTTGAGTCTTCTAATATGCATCCTATTTGGCTGTCTGACAATTAGGCTTCTTAATTTAGCTTTTTCTCTAATGCACTTCTGAATGAGGCTCTTTCTGCTTGTGGCTTTCACGAACACGAATGTTCGAAACACGGTAAGTACTGTCCTTTTTTCTGTCCTTTAAATTTCTCCAGTTTGGGTTTCCGGTGAGTGATTACTGATGTTGAGTTTAGGGGTATGGGCTAGGAGAGGCCGTACTCACCCTCCATGGAAAGCTCAAAGACGGCACACGGCTGGCTGGTTAGGTGAGGGGAAAAGAGCTGGCTGATGCCAGTCTGGTGCACGGTCCTGTGATGCACATCCCGAGTCCACAGAAAGTGAAAAGCACATCTCCACATTTCCCTTGGTTTCAAGCACTGAAGTGCATTACCTCTGTGCTGGTTCAAAAAATTGGCCTCTATGGGTCCTGTTATTCATCACTCTGCCTTGTTGCAACGTTTGAAATTATTTATTCTTCAGTCAGGCAAATCAGAGTGGCAATATTTAAGTTTCTTCTTATTTGAGGTAAGTATCTTTCTTCTAAATTGAGGCTAGTGGTCCTTCTTATTTGAGGTAAATATATTTCTTCTAAGGTTGAGGCTAAGTAATCATCTTCACCTTGAGGGCATAGTTGAGATATAGGTGGGCCTTTAATTAGGATATGGTGAGTATTTTCCTTTTTCCTCTAATTATTAAAATTAGGTATTGCTTGAGTCTTCTAATATGCATCCTATTTGGCTGTCTGACAATTAGGCTTCTTAATTTAGCTTTTTCTCTAATGCACTTCTGAATGAGGCTCTTTCTGCTTGTGGCTTTCACGAACACGAATGTTCGAAACACGGTAAGTACTGTCCTTTTTTCTGTCCTTTAAATTTCTCCAGTTTGGGTTTCCGGTGAGTGATTACTGATGTTGAGTTTAGGGGTATGGGCTAGAGAGGCCGTACTCACCCTCCATGGAAAGCTCAAAGACGGCACACGCGCTGGCTGGTTAGGTGAGGGGAAAAGAGCTGGCTGATGCCAGTCTGGTGCACGGTCCTGTGATGCACATCCCGAGTCCACAGAAAGTGAAAAGCACATCTCCACATTTCCCTTGGTTTCAAGCACTGAAGTGCATTACCTCTGTGCTGGTTCAAAAAATTGGCCTCTATGGGTCCTGTTATTCATCACTCTGCCTTGTTGCAACGTTTGAAATTATTTATTCTTCAGTCAGGCAAATCAGAGTGGCAATATTTAAGTTTCTTCTTATTTGAGGTAAGTATCTTTCTTCTAAATTGAGGCTAGTGGTCCTTCTTATTTGAGGTAAATATATTTCTTCTAAGGTTGAGGCTAAGTAATCATCTTCACCTTGAGGGCATAGTTGAGATATAGGTGGGCCTTTAATTAGGATATGGTGAGTATTTTCCTTTTTCCTCTAATTATTAAAATTAGGTATTGCTTGAGTCTTCTAATATGCATCCTATTTGGCTGTCTGACAATTAGGCTTCTTAATTTAGCTTTTTCTCTAATGCACTTCTGAATGAGGCTCTTTCTGCTTGTGGCTTTCCACGAACACGAATGTTCGAAACACGGTAAGTACTGTCCTTTTTCTGTCCTTTAAATTTCTCCAGTTTGGGTTTCCGGTGAGTGATTACTGATGTTGAGTTTAGGGGTATGGGCTAGGAGAGGCCGTACTCACCCTCCATGGAAAGCTCAAAGACGGCACACGGCTGGCTGGTTAGGTGAGGGGAAAAAGAGCTGGCTGATGCCAGTCTGGTGCACGGTCCTGTGATGCACATCCCGAGTCCACAGAAAGTGAAAAGCACATCTCCACATTTCCCTTGGTTTCAAGCACTGAAGTGCATTACCTCTGTGCTGGTTCAAAAAATTGGCCTCTATGGGTCCTGTTATTCATCACTCTGCCTTGTTGCAACGTTTGAAATTATTTATTCTTCAGTCAGGCAAATCAGAGTGGCAATATTTAAGTTTCTTCTTATTTGAGGTAAGTATCTTTCTTCTAAATTGAGGCTAGTGGTCCTTCTTATTTGAGGTAAATATATTTCTTCTAAGGTTGAGGCTAAGTAATCATCTTCACCTTGAGGGCATAGTTGAGATATAGGTGGGCCTTTAATTAGGATATGGTGAGTATTTTCCTTTTTCCTCTAATTATTAAAATTAGGTATTGCTTGAGTCTTCTAATATGCATCCTATTTGGCTGTCTGACAATTAGGCTTCTTAATTTAGCTTTTCTCTAATGCACTTCTGAATGAGGCTCTTGCTGCTTGTGGCTTTTTCACGAACACGAATGTTCGAAACACGGTAAGTACTGTCCTTTTTTCTGTCCTTTAAATTTCTCCAGTTTGGGTTTCCGGTGAGTCACAGTGATTACTGATGTTGAGTTTAGGGGTATGGGCTAGGAGGCCGTACTCACCCTCCATGGAAAGCTCAAAGACGGCACACGGCGCTGGCTGGTTAGGTGAGGGGAAAAAGAGCTGGCTGATGCCAGTCTGGTGCACGGTCCTGTGATGCACATCCCGAGTCCACAGAAAGTGAAAAGCACATCTCCACATTTCCCTTGGTTTCAAGCACTGAAGTGCATTACCTCTGTGCTGGTTCAAAAAATTGGCCTCTATGGGTCCTGTTATTCATCACTCTGCCTTGTTGCAACGTTTGAAATTATTTATTCTTCAGTCAGGCAAATCAGAGTGGCAATATTTAAGTTTCTTCTTATTTGAGGTAAGTATCTTTCTTCTAAATTGAGGCTAGTGGTCCTTCTTATTTGAGGTAAATATATTTCTTCTAAGGTTGAGGCTAAGTAATCATCTTCACCTTGAGGGCATAGTTGAGATATAGGTGGGCCTTTAATTAGGATATGGTGAGTATTTTCCTTTTTCCTCTAATTATTAAAATTAGGTATTGCTTGAGTCTTCTAATATGCATCCTATTTGGCTGTCTGACAATTAGGCTTCTTAATTTAGCTTTTTCTCTAATGCACTTCTGAATGAGGCTCTTTCTGCTTGTGGCTTTCCACGAACACGAATGTTCGAAACACGGTAAGTACTGTCCTTTTTCTGTCCTTTAAATTTCTCCAGTTTGGGTTTCGGTGAGTGATTACTGATGTTGAGTTTAGGGGTATGGGCTAGGAGAGGCCGTACTCACCCTCCATGGAAAGCTCAAAGACGGCACACGGGCTGGCTGGTTAGGTGAAGGGGAAAAGAGCTGGCTGATGCCAGTCTGGTGCACGGTCCTGTGATGCACATCCGAGTCCACAGAAAGTGAAAAGCACATCTCCACATTTCCCTTGGTTTCAAGCACTGAAGTGCATTACCTCTGTGCTGGTTCAAAAAATTGGCCTCTATGGGTCCTGTTATTCATCACTCTGCCTTGTTGCAACGTTTGAAATTATTTATTCTTCATCAGGCAAATCAGAGTGGCAATATTTAAGTTTCTTCTTATTTGAGGTAAGTATCTTTCTTCTAAATTGAGGCTAGTGGTCCTTCTTATTTGAGGTAAATATATTTCTTCTAAGGTTGAGGCTAAGTAATCATCTTCACCTTGAGGGCATAGTTGAGATATAGGTGGGCCTTTAATTAGGATATGGTGAGTATTTTCCTTTTTCCTCTAATTATTAAAATTAGGTATTGCTTGAGTCTTCTAATATGCATCCTATTTGGCTGTCTGACAATTAGGCTTCTTAATTTAGCTTTTTCTCTAATGCACTTCTGAATGAGGCTCTTTCTGCTTGTGGCTTTCACGAACACGAATGTTCGAAACACGGTAAGTACTGTCCTTTTTTCTGTCCTTTAAATTTCTCCAGTTTGGGTTTCCGGTGAGTGATTACTGATGTTGAGTTTAGGGGTATGGGCTAGGAGAGGCCGTACTCACCCTCCATGGAAAGCTCAAAGACGGCACACGGCGCTGGCTGGTTAGGTGAAGGGAAAAAGAGCTGGCTGATGCCAGTCTGGTGCACGGTCCTGTGATGCACATCCGAGTCCACAGAAAGTGAAAAGCACATCTCCACATTTCCCTTGGTTTCAAGCACTGAAGTGCATTACCTCTGTGCTGGTTCAAAAAATTGGCCTCTATGGGTCCTGTTATTCATCACTCTGCCTTGTTGCAACGTTTGAAATTATTTATTCTTCAGTCAGGCAAATCAGAGTGGCAATATTTAAGTTTCTTCTTATTTGAGGTAAGTATCTTTCTTCTAAATTGAGGCTAGTGGTCCTTCTTATTTGAGGTAAATATATTTCTTCTAAGGTTGAGGCTAAGTAATCATCTTCACCTTGAGGGCATAGTTGAGATATAGGTGGGCCTTTAATTAGGATATGGTGAGTATTTTCCTTTTTCCTCTAATTATTAAAATTAGGTATTGCTTGAGTCTTCTAATATGCATCCTATTTGGCTGTCTGACAATTAGGCTTCTTAATTTAGCTTTTTCTCTAATGCACTTCTGAATGAGGCTCTTTCTGCTTGTGGCTTTCCACGAACACGAATGTTCGAAACACGGTAAGTACTGTCCTTTTTTCTGTCCTTTAAATTTCTCCAGTTTGGGTTTCCGGTGAGTGATTACTGATGTTGAGTTTAGGGGTATGGGCTAGGAGAGGCCGTACTCACCCTCCATGGAAAGCTCAAAGGCGGCACACGCAGCTGGCTGGTTAGGTGAAGGGAAAAGAGCTGGCTGATGCCAGTCTGGTGCACGGTCCTGTGATGCACATCCCGAGTCCACAGAAAGTGAAAAGCACATCTCCACATTTCCCTTGGTTTCAAGCACTGAAGTGCATTACCTCTGTGCTGGTTCAAAAAATTGGCCTCTATGGGTCCTGTTATTCATCACTCTGCCTTGTTGCAACGTTTGAAATTATTTATTCTTCGATCAGGCAAATCAGAGTGGCAATATTTAAGTTTCTTCTTATTTGAGGTAAGTATCTTTCTTCTAAATTGAGGCTAGTGGTCCTTCTTATTTGAGGTAAATATATTTCTTCTAAGGTTGAGGCTAAGTAATCATCTTCACCTTGAGGGCATAGTTGAGATATAGGTGGGCCTTTAATTAGGATATGGTGAGTATTTTCCTTTTTCCTCTAATTATTAAAATTAGGTATTGCTTGAGTCTTCTAATATGCATCCTATTTGGCTGTCTGACAATTAGGCTTCTTAATTTAGCTTTTTCTCTAATGCACTTCTGAATGAGGCTCTTTCTGCTTGTGGCTTTCACGAACACGAATGTTCGAAACACGGTAAGTACTGTCCTTTTTTCTGTCCTTTAAATTTCTCCAGTTTGGGTTTCCGGTGAGTGATTACTGATGTTGAGTTTAGGGGTATGGGCTAGGAGAGGCCGTACTCACCCTCCATGGAAAGCTCAAAGACGGCACACGGCGCTGGCTGGTTAGGTGAGGGGAAAAAGAGCTGGCTGATGCCAGTCTGGTGCACGGTCCTGTGATGCACATCCCGAGTCCACAGAAAGTGAAAAGCACATCTCCACATTTCCCTTGGTTTCAAGCACTGAAGTGCATTACCTCTGTGCTGGTTCAAAAATTGGCCTCTATGGGTCCTGTTATTCATCACTCTGCCTTGTTGCAGCGTTTGAAATTATTTATTCTTCAGTCAGGCAAATCAGAGTGGCAATATTTAAGTTTCTTCTTATTTGAGGTAAGTATCTTTCTTCTAAATTGAGGCTAGTGGTCCTTCTTATTTGAGGTAAATATATTTCTTCTAAGGTTGAGGCTAAGTAATCATCTTCACCTTGAGGGCATAGTTGAGATATAGGTGGGCCTTTAATTAGGATATGGTGAGTATTTTCCTTTTTCCTCTAATTATTAAAATTAGGTATTGCTTGAGTCTTCTAATATGCATCCTATTTGGCTGTCTGACAATTAGGCTTCTTAATTTAGCTTTTCTCTAATGCACTTCTGAATGAGGCTCTTTCTGCTTGTGGCTTTCCACGAACACGAATGTTCGAAACACGGTAAGTACTGTCCTTTTTCTGTCCTTTAAATTTCTCCAGTTTGGGTTTCCGGTGAGTGATTACTGATGTTGAGTTTAGGGGTATGGGCTAGAGAGGCCGTACTCACCCTCCATGGAAAGCTCAAAGACGGCACACGGCTGGCTGGTTAGGTGAAGGGGAAAAAGAGCTGGCTGATGCCAGTCTGGTGCACGGTCCTGTGATGCACATCCCGAGTCCACAGAAAGTGAAAAGCACATCTCCACATTTCCCTTGGTTTCAAGCACTGAAGTGCATTACCTCTGTGCTGGTTCAAAAATTGGCCTCTATGGGTCCTGTTATTCATCACTCTGCCTTGTTGCAACGTTTCGAAATTATTTATTCTTCGTCAGGCAAATCAGAGTGGCAATATTTAAGTTTCTTCTTATTTGAGGTAAGTATCTTTCTTCTAAATTGAGGCTAGTGGTCCTTCTTATTTGAGGTAAATATATTTCTTCTAAGGTTGAGGCTAAGTAATCATCTTCACCTTGAGGGCATAGTTGAGATATAGGTGGGCCTTTAATTAGGATATGGTGAGTATTTTCCTTTTTCCTCTAATTATTAAAATTAGGTATTGCTTGAGTCTTCTAATATGCATCCTATTTGGCTGTCTGACAATTAGGCTTCTTAATTTAGCTTTTTCTCTAATGCACTTCTGAATGAGGCTCTTTCTGCTTGTGGCTTTCACGAACACGAATGTTCGAAACACGGTAAGTACTGTCCTTTTTTCTGTCCTTTAAATTTCTCCAGTTTGGGTTTCCGGTGAGTGATTACTGATGTTGAGTTTAGGGGTATGGGCTAGGAGAGGCCGTACTCACCCTCCATGGAAAGCTCAAAGACGGCACACGGCTGGCTGGTTAGGTGAAGGGAAAAAGAGCTGGCTGATGCCAGTCTGGTGCACGGTCCTGTGATGCACATCCGAGTCCACAGAAAGTGAAAAGCACATCTCCACATTTCCCTTGGTTTCAAGCACTGAAGTGCATTACCTCTGTGCTGGTTCAAAAAATTGGCCTCTATGGGTCCTGTTATTCATCACTCTGCCTTGTTGCAACGTTTGAAATTATTTATTCTTCAGTCAGGCAAATCAGAGTGGCAATATTTAAGTTTCTTCTTATTTGAGGTAAGTATCTTTCTTCTAAATTGAGGCTAGTGGTCCTTCTTATTTGAGGTAAATATATTTCTTCTAAGGTTGAGGCTAAGTAATCATCTTCACCTTGAGGGCATAGTTGAGATATAGGTGGGCCTTTAATTAGGATATGGTGAGTATTTTCCTTTTTCCTCTAATTATTAAAATTAGGTATTGCTTGAGTCTTCTAATATGCATCCTATTTGGCTGTCTGACAATTAGGCTTCTTAATTTAGCTTTTTCTCTAATGCACTTCTGAATGAGGCTCTTTCTGCTTGTGGCTTTCCACGAACACGAATGTTCGAAACACGGTAAGTACTGTCCTTTTTCTGTCCTTTAAATTTCTCCAGTTTGGGTTTCCGGTGAGTGATTACTGATGTTGAGTTTAGGGGTATGGGCTAGAGAGGCCGTACTCACCCTCCATGGAAAGCTCAAAGACGGCACACGCAGCTGGCTGGTTAGGTGAAGGGAAAAAGAGCTGGCTGATGCCAGTCTGGTGCACGGTCCTGTGATGCACATCCCGAGTCCACAGAAAGTGAAAAGCACATCTCCACATTTCCCTTGGTTTCAAGCACTGAAGTGCATTACCTCTGTGCTGGTTCAAAAAATTGGCCTCTATGGGTCCTGTTATTCATCACTCTGCCTTGTTGCAACGTTTGAAATTATTTATTCTTCAGTCAGGCAAATCAGAGTGGCAATATTTAAGTTTCTTCTTATTTGAGGTAAGTATCTTTCTTCTAAATTGAGGCTAGTGGTCCTTCTTATTTGAGGTAAATATATTTCTTCTAAGGTTGAGGCTAAGTAATCATCTTCACCTTGAGGGCATAGTTGAGATATAGGTGGGCCTTTAATTAGGATATGGTGAGTATTTTCCTTTTTCCTCTAATTATTAAAATTAGGTATTGCTTGAGTCTTCTAATATGCATCCTATTTGGCTGTCTGACAATTAGGCTTCTTAATTTAGCTTTTTCTCTAATGCACTTCTGAATGAGGCTCTTTCTGCTTGTGGCTTTCCACGAACACGAATGTTCGAAACACGGTAAGTACTGTCCTTTTTCTGTCCTTTAAATTTCTCCAGTTTGGGTTTCGGTGAGTGATTACTGATGTTGAGTTTAGGGGTATGGGCTAGGAGAGGCCGTACTCACCCTCCATGGAAAGCTCAAAGACGGCACACGGCGCTGGCTGGTTAGGTAAGGGGAAAAAGAGCTGGCTGATGCCAGTCTGGTGCACGGTCCTGTGATGCACATCCCGAGTCCACAGAAAGTGAAAAGCACATCTCCACATTTCCCTTGGTTTCAAGCACTGAAGTGCATTACCTCTGTGCTGGTTCAAAAAATTGGCCTCTATGGGTCCTGTTATTCATCACTCTGCCTTGTTGCAACGTTTCGAAATTATTTATTCTTCAGTCAGGCAAATCAGAGTGGCAATATTTAAGTTTCTTCTTATTTGAGGTAAGTATCTTTCTTCTAAATTGAGGCTAGTGGTCCTTCTTATTTGAGGTAAATATATTTCTTCTAAGGTTGAGGCTAAGTAATCATCTTCACCTTGAGGGCATAGTTGAGATATAGGTGGGCCTTTAATTAGGATATGGTGAGTATTTTCCTTTTTCCTCTAATTATTAAAATTAGGTATTGCTTGAGTCTTCTAATATGCATCCTATTTGGCTGTCTGACAATTAGGCTTCTTAATTTAGCTTTTCTCTAATGCACTTCTGAATGAGGCTCTTTCTGCTTGTGGCTTTCACGAACACGAATGTTCGAAACACGGTAAGTACTGTCCTTTTTCTGTCCTTTAAATTTCTCCAGTTTGGGTTTCCGGTGAGTGATTACTGATGTTGAGTTTAGGGGTATGGGCTAGGAGAGGCCGTACTCACCCTCCATGGAAAGCTCAAAGACGGCACACGGCGCTGGCTGGTTAGGTGAAGGGAAAAAGAGCTGGCTGATGCCAGTCTGGTGCACGGTCCTGTGATGCACATCCCGAGTCCACAGAAAGTGAAAAGCACATCTCCACATTTCCCTTGGTTTCAAGCACTGAAGTGCATTACCTCTGTGCTGGTTCAAAAAATTGGCCTCTATGGGTCCTGTTATTCATCACTCTGCCTTGTTGCAACGTTTCGAAATTATTTATTCTTCGTCAGGCAAATCAGAGTGGCAATATTTAAGTTTCTTCTTATTTGAGGTAAGTATCTTTCTTCTAAATTGAGGCTAGTGGTCCTTCTTATTTGAGGTAAATATATTTCTTCTAAGGTTGAGGCTAAGTAATCATCTTCACCTTGAGGGCATAGTTGAGATATAGGTGGGCCTTTAATTAGGATATGGTGAGTATTTTCCTTTTTCCTCTAATTATTAAAATTAGGTATTGCTTGAGTCTTCTAATATGCATCCTATTTGGCTGTCTGACAATTAGGCTTCTTAATTTAGCTTTTCTCTAATGCACTTCTGAATGAGGCTCTTTCTGCTTGTGGCTTTCCACGAACACGAATGTTGAAACACGGTAAGTACTGTCCTTTTTTCTGTCCTTTAAATTTCTCCAGTTTGGGTTTCCGGTGAGTGATTACTGATGTTGAGTTTAGGGGTATGGGCTAGAGAGGCCGTACTCACCCTCCATGGAAAGCTCAAAGACGGCACACTGCGCTGGCTGGTTAGGTGAAGGGAAAAAAGAGCTGGCTGATGCCAGTCTGGTGCACGGTCCTGTGATGCACATCCCGAGTCCACAGAAAGTGAAAAGCACATCTCCACATTTCCCTTGGTTTCAAGCACTGAAGTGCATTACCTCTGTGCTGGTTCAAAAAATTGGCCTCTATGGGTCCTGTTATTCATCACTCTGCCTTGTTGCAACGTTTGAAATTATTTATTCTTCAGTCAGGCAAATCAGAGTGGCAATATTTAAGTTTCTTCTTATTTGAGGTAAGTATCTTTCTTCTAAATTGAGGCTAGTGGTCCTTCTTATTTGAGGTAAATATATTTCTTCTAAGGTTGAGGCTAAGTAATCATCTTCACCTTGAGGGCATAGTTGAGATATAGGTGGGCCTTTAATTAGGATATGGTGAGTATTTTCCTTTTTCCTCTAATTATTAAAATTAGGTATTGCTTGAGTCTTCTAATATGCATCCTATTTGGCTGTCTGACAATTAGGCTTCTTAATTTAGCTTTTCTCTAATGCACTTCTGAATGAGGCTCTTTCTGCTTGTGGCTTTCCACGAACACGAATGTTGAAACACGGTAAGTACTGTCCTTTTTTCTGTCCTTTAAATTTCTCCAGTTTGGGTTTCCGGTGAGTGATTACTGATGTTGAGTTTAGGGGTATGGGCTAGGAGAGGCCGTACTCACCCTCCATGGAAAGCTCAAAGACGGCACTGCAGCTGGCTGGTTAGGTGAGGGGAAAAAGAGCTGGCTGATGCCAGTCTGGTGCACGGTCCTGTGATGCACATCCCGAGTCCACAGAAAGTGAAAAGCACATCTCCACATTTCCCTTGGTTTCAAGCACTGAAGTGCATTACCTCTGTGCTGGTTCAAAAAATTGGCCTCTATGGGTCCTGTTATTCATCACTCTGCCTTGTTGCAACGTTTCGAAATTATTTATTCTTCAGTCAGGCAAATCAGAGTGGCAATATTTAAGTTTCTTCTTATTTGAGGTAAGTATCTTTCTTCTAAATTGAGGCTAGTGGTCCTTCTTATTTGAGGTAAATATATTTCTTCTAAGGTTGAGGCTAAGTAATCATCTTCACCTTGAGGGCATAGTTGAGATATAGGTGGGCCTTTAATTAGGATATGGTGAGTATTTTCCTTTTTCCTCTAATTATTAAAATTAGGTATTGCTTGAGTCTTCTAATATGCATCCTATTTGGCTGTCTGACAATTAGGCTTCTTAATTTAGCTTTTTCTCTAATGCACTTCTGAATGAGGCTCTTTCTGCTTGTGGCTTTCCACGAACACGAATGTTCGAAACACGGTAAGTACTGTCCTTTTTCTGTCCTTTAAATTTCTCCAGTTTGGGTTTCGGTGAGTGATTACTGATGTTGAGTTTAGGGGTATGGGCTAGGAGAGGCCGTACTCACCCTCCATGGAAAGCTCAAAGACGGCACACGGCGCTGGCTGGTTAGGTGAAGGGAAAAAGAGCTGGCTGATGCCAGTCTGGTGCACGGTCCTGTGATGCACATCCGAGTCCACAGAAAGTGAAAAGCACATCTCCACATTTCCCTTGGTTTCAAGCACTGAAGTGCATTACCTCTGTGCTGGTTCAAAAAATTGGCCTCTATGGGTCCTGTTATTCATCACTCTGCCTTGTTGCAACGTTTCGAAATTATTTATTCTTCGTCAGGCAAATCAGAGTGGCAATATTTAAGTTTCTTCTTATTTGAGGTAAGTATCTTTCTTCTAAATTGAGGCTAGTGGTCCTTCTTATTTGAGGTAAATATATTTCTTCTAAGGTTGAGGCTAAGTAATCATCTTCACCTTGAGGGCATAGTTGAGATATAGGTGGGCCTTTAATTAGGATATGGTGAGTATTTTCCTTTTTCCTCTAATTATTAAAATTAGGTATTGCTTGAGTCTTCTAATATGCATCCTATTTGGCTGTCTGACAATTAGGCTTCTTAATTTAGCTTTTTCTCTAATGCACTTCTGAATGAGGCTCTTTCTGCTTGTGGCTTTCCACGAACACGAATGTTGAAACACGGTAAGTACTGTCCTTTTTTCTGTCCTTTAAATTTCTCCAGTTTGGGTTTCCGGTGAGTGATTACTGATGTTGAGTTTAGGGGTATGGGCTAGGAGAGGCCGTACTCACCCTCCATGGAAAGCTCAAAGACGGCACACGGCGCTGGCTGGTTAGGTGAAGGGAAAAAGAGCTGGCTGATGCCAGTCTGGTGCACGGTCCTGTGATGCACATCCCGAGTCCACAGAAAGTGAAAAGCACATCTCCACATTTCCCTTGGTTTCAAGCACTGAAGTGCATTACCTCTGTGCTGGTTCAAAAAATTGGCCTCTATGGGTCCTGTTATTCATCACTCTGCCTTGTTGCAACGTTTGAAATTATTTATTCTTCAGTCAGGCAAATCAGAGTGGCAATATTTAAGTTTCTTCTTATTTGAGGTAAGTATCTTTCTTCTAAATTGAGGCTAGTGGTCCTTCTTATTTGAGGTAAATATATTTCTTCTAAGGTTGAGGCTAAGTAATCATCTTCACCTTGAGGGCATAGTTGAGATATAGGTGGGCCTTTAATTAGGATATGGTGAGTATTTTCCTTTTTCCTCTAATTATTAAAATTAGGTATTGCTTGAGTCTTCTAATATGCATCCTATTTGGCTGTCTGACAATTAGGCTTCTTAATTTAGCTTTTTCTCTAATGCACTTCTGAATGAGGCTCTTTCTGCTTGTGGCTTTCCACGAACACGAATGTTCGAAACACGGTAAGTACTGTCCTTTTTTCTGTCCTTTAAATTTCTCCAGTTTGGGTTTCCGGTGAGTGATTACTGATGTTGAGTTTAGGGGTATGGGCTAGGAGAGGCCGTACTCACCCTCCATGGAAAGCTCAAAGACGGCACGCAGCGCTGGCTGGTTAGGTGAAGGGAAAAAAGAGCTGGCTGATGCCAGTCTGGTGCCGAGTCCTGTGATGCACATCCGAGTCCACAGAAAGTGAAAAGCACATCTCCACATTTCCCTTGGTTTCAAGCACTGAAGTGCATTACCTCTGTGCTGGTTCAAAAATTGGCCTCTATGGGTCCTGTTATTCATCACTCTGCCTTGTTGCAACGTTTGAAATTATTTATTCTTCGTCAGGCAAATCAGAGTGGCAATATTTAAGTTTCTTCTTATTTGAGGTAAGTATCTTTCTTCTAAATTGAGGCTAGTGGTCCTTCTTATTTGAGGTAAATATATTTCTTCTAAGGTTGAGGCTAAGTAATCATCTTCACCTTGAGGGCATAGTTGAGATATAGGTGGGCCTTTAATTGGGATATGGTGAGTATTTTCCTTTTCCTCTAATTATTAAAATTAGGTATTGCTTGAGTCTTCTAATATGCATCCTATTTGGCTGTCTGACAATTAGGCTTCTTAATTTAGCTTTTTCTCTAATGCACTTCTGAATGAGGCTCTTTCTGCTTGTGGCTTTCACGAACACGAATGTTCGAAACACGGTAAGTACTGTCCTTTTTTCTGTCCTTTAAATTTCTCCAGTTTGGGTTTCCGGTGAGTGATTACTGATGTTGAGTTTAGGGGTATGGGCTAGGAGAGGCCGTACTCACCCTCCATGGAAAGCTCAAAGGCGGCACACGGCTGGCTGGTTAGGTGAAGGGGAAAAGAGCTGGCTGATGCCAGTCTGGTGCACGGTCCTGTGATGCACATCCGAGTCCACAGAAAGTGAAAAGCACATCTCCACATTTCCCTTGGTTTCAAGCACTGAAGTGCATTACCTCTGTGCTGGTTCAAAAAATTGGCCTCTATGGGTCCTGTTATTCATCACTCTGCCTTGTTGCAACGTTTCGAAATTATTTATTCTTCGTCAGGCAAATCAGAGTGGCAATATTTAAGTTTCTTCTTATTTGAGGTAAGTATCTTTCTTCTAAATTGAGGCTAGTGGTCCTTCTTATTTGAGGTAAATATATTTCTTCTAAGGTTGAGGCTAAGTAATCATCTTCACCTTGAGGGCATAGTTGAGATATAGGTGGGCCTTTAATTAGGATATGGTGAGTATTTTCCTTTTTCCTCTAATTATTAAAATTAGGTATTGCTTGAGTCTTCTAATATGCATCCTATTTGGCTGTCTGACAATTAGGCTTCTTAATTTAGCTTTTTCTCTAATGCACTTCTGAATGAGGCTCTTTCTGCTTGTGGCTTTCCACGAACACGAATGTTCGAAACACGGTAAGTACTGTCCTTTTTCTGTCCTTTAAATTTCTCCAGTTTGGGTTTCCGGTGAGTGATTACTGATGTTGAGTTTAGGGGTATGGGCTAGGAGGCCGTACTCACCCTCCATGGAAAGCTCAAAGGCGGCACACGGCTGGCTGGTTAGGTGAAGGGGAAAAGAGCTGGCTGATGCCAGTCTGGTGCACGGTCCTGTGATGCACATCCCGAGTCCACAGAAAGTGAAAAGCACATCTCCACATTTCCCTTGGTTTCAAGCACTGAAGTGCATTACCTCTGTGCTGGTTCAAAAAATTGGCCTCTATGGGTCCTGTTATTCATCACTCTGCCTTGTTGCAACGTTTGAAATTATTTATTCTTCAGTCAGGCAAATCAGAGTGGCAATATTTAAGTTTCTTCTTATTTGAGGTAAGTATCTTTCTTCTAAATTGAGGCTAGTGGTCCTTCTTATTTGAGGTAAATATATTTCTTCTAAGGTTGAGGCTAAGTAATCATCTTCACCTTGAGGGCATAGTTGAGATATAGGTGGGCCTTTAATTAGGATATGGTGAGTATTTTCCTTTTTCCTCTAATTATTAAAATTAGGTATTGCTTGAGTCTTCTAATATGCATCCTATTTGGCTGTCTGACAATTAGGCTTCTTAATTTAGCTTTTTCTCTAATGCACTTCTGAATGAGGCTCTTTCTGCTTGTGGCTTTCCACGAACACGAATGTTCGAAACACGGTAAGTACTGTCCTTTTTTCTGTCCTTTAAATTTCTCCAGTTTGGGTTTCCGGTGAGTGATTACTGATGTTGAGTTTAGGGGTATGGGCTAGGAGAGGCCGTACTCACCCTCCATGGAAAGCTCAAAGGCGGCACACGGCTGGCTGGTTAGGTGAAGGGGAAAAAGAGCTGGCTGATGCCAGTCTGGTGCACTGGTCCTGTGATGCACATCCGAGTCCACAGAAAGTGAAAAGCACATCTCCACATTTCCCTTGGTTTCAAGCACTGAAGTGCATTACCTCTGTGCTGGTTCAAAAAATTGGCCTCTATGGGTCCTGTTATTCATCACTCTGCCTTGTTGCAACGTTTGAAATTATTTATTCTTCAGTCAGGCAAATCAGAGTGGCAATATTTAAGTTTCTTCTTATTTGAGGTAAGTATCTTTCTTCTAAATTGAGGCTAGTGGTCCTTCTTATTTGAGGTAAATATATTTCTTCTAAGGTTGAGGCTAAGTAATCATCTTCACCTTGAGGGCATAGTTGAGATATAGGTGGGCCTTTAATTAGGATATGGTGAGTATTTTCCTTTTTCCTCTAATTATTAAAATTAGGTATTGCTTGAGTCTTCTAATATGCATCCTATTTGGCTGTCTGACAATTAGGCTTCTTAATTTAGCTTTTCTCTAATGCACTTCTGAATGAGGCTCTTTCTGCTTGTGGCTTTCACGAACACGAATGTTGAAACACGGTAAGTACTGTCCTTTTTCTGTCCTTTAAATTTCTCCAGTTTGGGTTTCCGGTGAGTGATTACTGATGTTGAGTTTAGGGGTATGGGCTAGGGAGGCCGTACTCACCCTCCATGGAAAGCTCAAAGACGGCACACAGCGCTGGCTGGTTAGGTGAAGGGGAAAAGAGCTGGCTGATGCCAGTCTGGTGCACGGTCCTGTGATGCACATCCCGAGTCCACAGAAAGTGAAAAGCACATCTCCACATTTCCCTTGGTTTCAAGCACTGAAGTGCATTACCTCTGTGCTGGTTCAAAAAATTGGCCTCTATGGGTCCTGTTATTCATCACTCTGCCTTGTTGCAACGTTTGAAATTATTTATTCTTCAGTCAGGCAAATCAGAGTGGCAATATTTAAGTTTCTTCTTATTTGAGGTAAGTATCTTTCTTCTAAATTGAGGCTAGTGGTCCTTCTTATTTGAGGTAAATATATTTCTTCTAAGGTTGAGGCTAAGTAATCATCTTCACCTTGAGGGCATAGTTGAGATATAGGTGGGCCTTTAATTGGGATATGGTGAGTATTTTCCTTTTTCCTCTAATTATTAAAATTAGGTATTGCTTGAGTCTTCTAATATGCATCCTATTTGGCTGTCTGACAATTAGGCTTCTTAATTTAGCTTTTTCTCTAATGCACTTCTGAATGAGGCTCTTTCTGCTTGTGGCTTTCCACGAACACGAATGTTGAAACCACGGTAAGTACTGTCCTTTTTCTGTCCTTTAAATTTCTCCAGTTTGGGTTTCCGGTGAGTGATTACTGATGTTGAGTTTAGGGGTATGGGCTAGGAGAGGCCGTACTCACCCTCCATGGAAAGCTCAAAGACGGCACCACGGCTGGCTGGTTAGGTGAAGGGAAAAAGAGCTGGCTGATGCCAGTCTGGTGCACGGTCCTGTGATGCACATCCGAGTCCACAGAAAGTGAAAAGCACATCTCCACATTTCCCTTGGTTTCAAGCACTGAAGTGCATTACCTCTGTGCTGGTTCAAAAAATTGGCCTCTATGGGTCCTGTTATTCATCACTCTGCCTTGTTGCAGCGTTTGAAATTATTTATTCTTCAGTCAGGCAAATCAGAGTGGCAATATTTAAGTTTCTTCTTATTTGAGGTAAGTATCTTTCTTCTAGATTGAGGCTAGTGGTCCTTCTTATTTGAGGTAAATATATTTCTTCTAAGGTTGAGGCTAAGTAATCATCTTCACCTTGAGGGCATAGTTGAGATATAGGTGGGCCTTTAATTGGGATATGGTGAGTATTTTCCTTTTTCCTCTAATTATTAAAATTAGGTATTGCTTGAGTCTTCTAATATGCATCCTATTTGGCTGTCTGACAATTAGGCTTCTTAATTTAGCTTTTTCTCTAATGCACTTCTGAATGAGGCTCTTTCTGCTTGTGGCTTTCCACGAACACGAATGTTGAAACCACGGTAAGTACTGTCCTTTTTTCTGTCCTTTAAATTTCTCCAGTTTGGGTTTCGGTGAGTGATTACTGATGTTGAGTTTAGGGGTATGGGCTAGGGAGGCCGTACTCACCCTCCATGGAAAGCTCAAAGATGGCACACGGCTGGCTGGTTAGGTGAAGGGAAAAGAGCTGGCTGATGCCAGTCTGGTGCACGGTCCTGTGATGCACATCCGAGTCCACAGAAAGTGAAAAGCACATCTCCACATTTCCCTTGGTTTCAAGCACTGAAGTGCATTACCTCTGTGCTGGTTCAAAAAATTGGCCTCTAGCGGGTCCTGTTATTCATCACTCTGCCTTGTTGCAACGTTTCGAAATTATTTATTCTTCATCAGGCAAATCAGAGTGGCAATATTTAAGTTTCTTCTTGTTTGAGGTAAGTATCTTTCTTCTAGATTGAGGCTAGTGGTCCTTCTTATTTGAGGTAAATATATTTCTTCTAAGGTTGAGGCTAAGTAATCATCTTCACCTTGAGGGGCATAGTTGAGATATAGGTGGGCCTTTAATTGGGATATGGTGAGTATTTTCCTTTTTCCTCTAATTATTAAAATTAGGTATTGCTTGAGTCTTCTAATATGCATCCTATTTGGCTGTCTGACAATTAGGCTTCTTAATTTAGCTTTTTCTCTAATGCACTTCTGAATGAGGCTCCTTCTGCTTGTGGATTTCACGAACACGAATGTTCGAAACACGGTAAGTACTGTCCTTTTTCTGTCCTTTAAATTTCTCCAGTTTGGGTTTCCGGTGAGTGATTACTGATGTTGAGTTTAGGGTTATGGGCTAGGAGAGGCCGTACTCACCCTCCATGGAAAGCTCAAAGATGGCACACGGCGCTGGCTGGTTAGGTGAGGGGAAAAAGAGCTGGCTGATGCCAGTCTGGTGCACGGTCCTGTGATGCACATCCCGAGTCCACAGAAAGTGAAAAGCACATCTCCACATTTCCCTTGGTTTCAAGCACTGAAGTGCATTACCTCTGTGCTGGTTCAAAAAATTGGCCTCTAGCGGGTCCTGTTATTCATCACTCTGCCTTGTTGCAACGTTTCGAAATTATTTATTCTTCGTCAGGCAAATCAGAGTGGCAATATTTAAGTTTCTTCTTATTTGAGGTAAGTATCTTTCTTCTAGATTGAGGCTAGTGGTCCTTCTTATTTGAGGTAAATATATTTCTTCTAAGGTTGAGGCTAAGTAATCATCTTCACCTTGAGGGCATAGTTGAGATATAGGTGGGCCTTTAATTAGGATATGGTGAGTATTTTCCTTTTTCCTCTAATTATTAAAATTAGGTATTGCTTGAGTCTTCTAATATGCATCCTATTTGGCTGTCTGATAATTAGGCTTCTTAATTTAGCTTTTTCTCTAATGCTCCTCTGAATGAGGCTCTTGCTGCTTGTGGCTTTCAACGAAACACGAATGTTGAAACACGGTAAGTACTGTCCTTTTTTCTGTCCTTTAAATTTCTCCAGTTTGGGTTTCCGGTGAGTGATTACTGATGTTGAGTTTAGGGGTATGGGCTAGGAGAGGCCGTACTCACCCTCCATGGAAAGCTCAAAGATGGCACACGGCGCTGGCTGGTTAGGTAAGGGGAAAAAGAGCTGGCTGATGCCAGTCTGGTGCACGGTCCTGTGATGCACATCCCGAGTCCACAGAAAGTGAAAAGCACATCTCCACATTTCCCTTGGTTTCAAGCACTGAAGTGCATTACCTCTGTGCTGGTTCAAAAAATTGGCCTCAGCGGGTCCTGTTATACTTCACTCTGCCTTGTTGCAACGTTTCGAAATTGTTTATTCTTCGTCAGGCAAATCAGAGTGGCAATATTTAAGTTTCTTCTTATTTGAGGTAAGTATCTTTCTTCTAGATTGAGGATAGTGGTCCTTCTTATTTGAGGTAAATATATTTCTTCTAAGTTGAGGCTAAGTAATCATCTTCACCTTGAGGGCATAGTTGAGATATAGGTGGGCCTTTAATTAGGATATGGTGAGTATTTTCCTTTTTCCTCTAATTATTAAAATTAGGTATTGCTTGAGTCTTCTAATATGCATCCTATTTGGCTGTCTGATAATTAGGCTTCTTAATTTAGCTTTTCTCTAATGCTCCTCTGAATGAGGCTCTTGCTGCTTGTGGCTTTAACGAAAACACGAATGTTCGAAACACGGTAAGTACTGTCCTTTTTTCTGTCCTTTAAATTTCTCCAGTTTGGGTTTCCGGTGAGTGATTACTGATGTTGAGTTTAGGGGTATGGGCTAGAGAGGCCGTACTCACCCTCCATGGAAAGCTCAAAGATGGCACACGCGCTGGCTGGTTAGGTAAGGGGAAAAAGAGCTGGCTGATGCCAGTCTGGTGCACGGTCCTGTGATGCACATCCGAGTCCACAGAAAGTGAAAAGCACATCTCCACATTTCCCTTGGTTTCAAGCACTGAAGTGCATTACCTCTGTGCTGGTTCAAAAATTGGCCTCAGCGGGTCCTGTTATACTTCACTCTGCCTTGTTGCAACGTTTCGAAATTGTTTATTCTTCGTCAGGCAAATCAGAGTGGCAATATTTAAGTTTCTTCTTATTTGAGGTAAGTATCTTTCTTCTAGATTGAGGATAGTGGTCCTTCTTATTTGAGGTAAATATATTTCTTCTAAGTTGAGGCTAAGTAATCATCTTCACCTTGAGGGCATAGTTGAGATATAGGTGGGCCTTTAATTAGGATATGGTGAGTATTTTCCTTTTTCCTCTAATTATTAAAATTAGGTATTGCTTGAGTCTTCTAATATGCATCCTATTTGGCTGTCTGATAATTAGGCTTCTTAATTTAGCTTTTTCTCTAATGCTCCTCTGAATGAGGCTCTTGCTGCTTGTGGCTTTAACGAAAACACGAATGTTCGAAACACGGTAAGTACTGTCCTTTTTCTGTCCTTTAAATTTCTCCAGTTTGGGTTTCCGGTGAGTGATTACTGATGTTGAGTTTAGGGGTATGGGCTAGGAGAGGCCGTACTCACCCTCCATGGAAAGCTCAAAGATGGCACACGGCGCTGGCTGGTTAGGTAAGGGGAAAAAGAGCTGGCTGATGCCAGTCTGGTGCACGGTCCTGTGATGCACATCCCGAGTCCACAGAAAGTGAAAAGCACATCTCCACATTTCCCTTGGTTTCAAGCACTGAAGTGCATTACCTCTGTGCTGGTTCAAAAAATTGGCCTCAGCGGGTCCTGTTATACTTCACTCTGCCTTGTTGCAACGTTTCGAAATTGTTTATTCTTCGTCAGGCAAATCAGAGTGGCAATATTTAAGTTTCTTCTTATTTGAGGTAAGTATCTTTCTTCTAGATTGAGGATAGTGGTCCTTCTTATTTGAGGTAAATATATTTCTTCTAAGTTGAGGCTAAGTAATCATCTTCACCTTGAGGGCATAGTTGAGATATAGGTGGGCCTTTAATTAGGATATGGTGAGTATTTTCCTTTTTCCTCTAATTATTAAAATTAGGTATTGCTTGAGTCTTCTAATATGCATCCTATTTGGCTGTCTGATAATTAGGCTTCTTAATTTAGCTTTTTCTCTAATGCTCCTCTGAATGAGGCTCTTGCTGCTTGTGGCTTTAACGAAAACACGAATGTTCGAAACACGGTAAGTACTGTCCTTTTTTCTGTCCTTTAAATTTCTCCAGTTTGGGTTTCCGGTGAGTGATTACTGATGTTGAGTTTAGGGGTATGGGCTAGAGAGGCCGTACTCACCCTCCATGGAAAGCTCAAAGATGGCACACGGCGCTGGCTGGTTAGGTAAGGGGAAAAAGAGCTGGCTGATGCCAGTCTGGTGCACGGTCCTGTGATGCACATCCCGAGTCCACAGAAAGTGAAAAGCACATCTCCACATTTCCCTTGGTTTCAAGCACTGAAGTGCATTACCTCTGTGCTGGTTCAAAAAATTGGCCTCAGCGGGTCCTGTTATACTTCACTCTGCCTTGTTGCAACGTTTCGAAATTGTTTATTCTTCGTCAGGCAAATCAGAGTGGCAATATTTAAGTTTCTTCTTATTTGAGGTAAGTATCTTTCTTCTAGATTGAGGATAGTGGTCCTTCTTATTTGAGGTAAATATATTTCTTCTAAGTTGAGGCTAAGTAATCATCTTCACCTTGAGGGCATAGTTGAGATATAGGTGGGCCTTTAATTAGGATATGGTGAGTATTTTCCTTTTTCCTCTAATTATTAAAATTAGGTATTGCTTGAGTCTTCTAATATGCATCCTATTTGGCTGTCTGATAATTAGGCTTCTTAATTTAGCTTTTTCTCTAATGCTCCTCTGAATGAGGCTCTTGCTGCTTGTGGCTTTAACGAAAACACGAATGTTCGAAACACGGTAAGTACTGTCCTTTTTTCTGTCCTTTAAATTTCTCCAGTTTGGGTTTCCGGTGAGTGATTACTGATGTTGAGTTTAGGGGTATGGGCTAGGAGAGGCCGTACTCACCCTCCATGGAAAGCTCAAAGATGGCACACGGCTGGCTGGTTAGGTAAGGGGAAAAAGAGCTGGCTGATGCCAGTCTGGTGCACGGTCCTGTGATGCACATCCCGAGTCCACAGAAAGTGAAAAGCACATCTCCACATTTCCCTTGGTTTCAAGCACTGAAGTGCATTACCTCTGTGCTGGTTCAAAAAATTGGCCTCAGCGGGTCCTGTTATACTTCACTCTGCCTTGTTGCAACGTTTCGAAATTGTTTATTCTTCGTCAGGCAAATCAGAGTGGCAATATTTAAGTTTCTTCTTATTTGAGGTAAGTATCTTTCTTCTAGATTGAGGATAGTGGTCCTTCTTATTTGAGGTAAATATATTTCTTCTAAGTTGAGGCTAAGTAATCATCTTCACCTTGAGGGGCATAGTTGAGATATAGGTGGGCCTTTAATTAGGATATGGTGAGTATTTTCCTTTTTCCTCTAATTATTAAAATTAGGTATTGCTTGAGTCTTCTAATATGCATCCTATTTGGCTGTCTGATAATTAGGCTTCTTAATTTAGCTTTTTCTCTAATGCTCCTCTGAATGAGGCTCTTGCTGCTTGTGGCTTTAACGAAAACACGAATGTTCGAAACACGGTAAGTACTGTCCTTTTTTCTGTCCTTTAAATTTCTCCAGTTTGGGTTTCGGTGAGTGATTACTGATGTTGAGTTTAGGGGTATGGGCTAGAGAGGCCGTACTCACCCTCCATGGAAAGCTCAAAGATGGCACACGGCGCTGGCTGGTTAGGTAAGGGGAAAAAGAGCTGGCTGATGCCAGTCTGGTGCACGGTCCTGTGATGCACATCCCGAGTCCACAGAAAGTGAAAAGCACATCTCCACATTTCCCTTGGTTTCAAGCACTGAAGTGCATTACCTCTGTGCTGGTTCAAAAAATTGGCCTCAGCGGGTCCTGTTATACTTCACTCTGCCTTGTTGCAACGTTTCGAAATTGTTTATTCTTCGTCAGGCAAATCAGAGTGGCAATATTTAAGTTTCTTCTTATTTGAGGTAAGTATCTTTCTTCTAGATTGAGGATAGTGGTCCTTCTTATTTGAGGTAAATATATTTCTTCTAAGTTGAGGCTAAGTAATCATCTTCACCTTGAGGGCATAGTTGAGATATAGGTGGGCCTTTAATTAGGATATGGTGAGTATTTTCCTTTTTCCTCTAATTATTAAAATTAGGTATTGCTTGAGTCTTCTAATATGCATCCTATTTGGCTGTCTGATAATTAGGCTTCTTAATTTAGCTTTTTCTCTAATGCTCCTCTGAATGAGGCTCTTGCTGCTTGTGGCTTTAACGAAAACACGAATGTTCGAAACACGGTAAGTACTGTCCTTTTTTCTGTCCTTTAAATTTCTCCAGTTTGGGTTTCCGGTGAGTGATTACTGATGTTGAGTTTAGGGGTATGGGCTAGGAGAGGCCGTACTCACCCTCCATGGAAAGCTCAAAGATGGCACACGGCGCTGGCTGGTTAGGTAAGGGGAAAAAGAGCTGGCTGATGCCAGTCTGGTGCACGGTCCTGTGATGCACATCCCGAGTCCACAGAAAGTGAAAAGCACATCTCCACATTTCCCTTGGTTTCAAGCACTGAAGTGCATTACCTCTGTGCTGGTTCAAAAAATTGGCCTCAGCGGGTCCTGTTATACTTCACTCTGCCTTGTTGCAACGTTTCGAAATTGTTTATTCTTCGTCAGGCAAATCAGAGTGGCAATATTTAAGTTTCTTCTTATTTGAGGTAAGTATCTTTCTTCTAGATTGAGGATAGTGGTCCTTCTTATTTGAGGTAAATATATTTCTTCTAAGTTGAGGCTAAGTAATCATCTTCACCTTGAGGGCATAGTTGAGATATAGGTGGGCCTTTAATTAGGATATGGTGAGTATTTTCCTTTTTCCTCTAATTATTAAAATTAGGTATTGCTTGAGTCTTCTAATATGCATCCTATTTGGCTGTCTGATAATTAGGCTTCTTAATTTAGCTTTTTTCTCTAATGCTCCTCTGAATGAGGCTCTTGCTGCTTGTGGCTTTAACGAAAACACGAATGTTGAAACACGGTAAGTACTGTCCTTTTTCTGTCCTTTAAATTTCTCCAGTTTGGGTTTCCGGTGAGTGATTACTGATGTTGAGTTTAGGGGTATGGGCTAGGAGAGGCCGTACTCACCCTCCATGGAAAGCTCAAAGATGGCACACGGCTGGCTGGTTAGGTAAGGGGAAAAAGAGCTGGCTGATGCCAGTCTGGTGCCACGGTCCTGTGATGCACATCCCGAGTCCACAGAAAGTGAAAAGCACATCTCCACATTTCCCTTGGTTTCAAGCACTGAAGTGCATTACCTCTGTGCTGGTTCAAAAAATTGGCCTCAGCGGGTCCTGTTATACTTCACTCTGCCTTGTTGCAACGTTTGAAATTGTTTATTCTT